>JZKD02S1763922.1:11737-27322 GCA_000966675.3 Picea glauca
TTTTAGTTTATTATATTTTAATTAATGTTTCATTTTAATTCTTTTTAATTCATATGTATTTTTATTTATTATTTTATATGTTTTAATATTAAGTTTTGTTTATTGTTTTGTGTTTCTATAATTTTGATTAACAAACTAACCTAACAACTAATTTAATTATTAATCATTAATTGATTTATTAATGATAAAATTATTATTAACAAGTCTAACCTATTCTAACGACATTAAACTTATTACTAACATTTATTTGATTTTTCCTTAATCCTAAGTTTGTTTATTCGTGGATGGCTGGTGGGATAATGGAGGATGATGTCATGAGGCAGGGGCAGTATGGTATTGTCGGTATGGTGGTAATATGGAAGGGTGGTAAGAAGTAAGTGGTCTGGAGCGAATGAGTTCTGAATGCAATGGATTGATGACACATTGGGATAGGGCCCGTCGGGAAAAAAATCACCTCATTTCGGACCCCCCCCCCCACTGTTAAAGGAAGAAAGGTTGGGAGGGTCTGGGATATTTTGTTCACTGTTGATATGAACAAGGCTATATCAACTGTTGTTCCAAACTCATTCTTTAACCATCATGTTAGACCCCCCCTCACCGTTAAAAGTAGAACAGTTGGGGGGGTTTAGAATCTCTTGTGGACCGTTGATTTGCACGCTGGCGGGATGACCATGGATCTAAGCGCACCTTTTAATTAAATTTTCGGACCCCCCCCATCATTAAAGGTTGAATGATCGGGGGGGGGTCTGGAATCTTTTCAAAGCCGTGGATCTGGGTGCCAAAAGTTTAGTCGTAGATCTAGGCCCGATCTTTAATCTCCAAGGCACAATTCAATATATAAGGCATAACTTAAGCTTAATGACCTTTTATGGTTTTGTGCATTGCTTCCCTTGATTTTGTCACCATGGGGTTAGGAAACACCACTTAGCGTAAAAAATTATGAATTTTCCTTTTCTTTTCCTTTCCTTGAAAATAATTTGTAGAAATGAAATATTATTTGCAAGCCAAAATACATCCAGAGTGAAAATTTTCCAATCACTAGATGATCCTATGAATTATAAGGTTATACCATTCCCAAAAACCCAAAAAGGGGCCCAAAAGGGGGCCGATATTCCATGATCTCCACTTTGTCTTGCGTTCCTCCTTCGACAGGCTATCGAAGTCTCAAAATAGGTCAACATGACCAAGAAACTCCCAAAACTTGGTCAAGGGTGAACAATATTCCCCAATGAAAGGAGGGTCTCCTATTTGGAAACTTATCAAATCTTCTTTCCCAATAATAATGGATCAATTGTCCTGAATTCTAGGAAATGGGAAACATATCATACTCTAGTAGGATAGCATCATGGGTCACTGGCCACTTGCATAATCTCATGATCTCATTCCTTTAAAGATTCAGTTGCATAGCAAGGGGAATATTTGCCTCTTTGACATTTCTTTTTGTGCCATATCTCTAGGAATATGGAAAGTGTATAAATTTGGGTCTCCTCCTTCAAAATTGTCTCATTTGGTGGCCACACTGGAACATAAATTGCATGGTTGTGATCCTAATAAACTTGAGGAAACATATTGTAGAGGGTGGATTTTTGTAGAGTATTCAGTTAAGAAGATTTGTGCACATCAACTTCCTTACTTCGTGCTCCCCCTAGAGAATCCATTTGGATACAATTTTTCTTTCATATGGATTTCCAAATATTAATATCTTTTGTTGGACATTAGTTCATGAAAAAATATTAACGCCAAAAAATTTGAAAAGGAGAGGAATCTAGGGTCCCTCCAAGTGTTCTCTTTTGATTTCCAATATAGAGTCTTCTCATCATCTATTTCTGGATTTCCATTTCACTATATGGGTTTGGTTAGTGGTGTTTAATGGCCTTGATAATCAATTCAAGTAACCAAACTCATTGAAGAAATTATTTGAATCTTGTCACAACCATTGCACATGATCCTTTCATCCTAAGCCTCTTTTTAAAAGGGTTTGCACTACATTGTCTAAATTTGTATGTTGGAAAGTTTATCTAGAAATAAAGTGGGCCATCTTCCAACAATCAAATATGGTGGAAATTAAATATGAAGCGCTACTATTTGAAAATTCTAATTCAAAATGGATTCAATTTACTCTAGATCAAGATCTCAATAAGGAAGAAATATGATGGATAGATCAATTTAAATTTATATATTCTTATTCTCCATCAAAATACATGCAAGTAAGTTTGCAACCATGTTGGTTGCTTCAATTAAATCCACACATATTTCGTTAGTGGATTCAGGCTAAAAATACCCTCATTCTCTATTTTGATGGGGCCTGAAAATGGAATCTAAGAGTAGCAGGAGCAGGTGGGTTTCTTATTAACCTAGGAGGGAAGATAGAATTTTCATACATGTGAAGCTTAGGAATCATTTCCAACAATATTTCCAAGGCTTATGCCCTTATGCAAGGAATAAGGCTTGTTGCTTATCTCAATATTAAGAATTTGACTATAATAGGGGACTCAAAGAATGTCATTAGACATATGGTTATGGGCACTAGCCCCATTGATTTTAGGTTATCATTGGTTTTCGTCAATATTTATCAAGCCTTATCATGCATTCCGATTGTGAGACTTTTTCATGTACTTTGAAAAAATAATATAATTTCAAATTGCTATGAAAATACATCTACGTGTGGAAATGAGGGGATGTAGTTATCAATGGAAAGCCATATATCCAACCAATCCCATGAAGTCATTTGTTTCATAAGTAGCAGAAAAATATGGAAGAAACTTCGTCTTTAATTACTTGTTT
Source organism: Picea glauca (assembly GCA_000966675.3). NCBI lineage: Eukaryota > Viridiplantae > Streptophyta > Pinopsida > Pinales > Pinaceae > Picea > Picea glauca. The sequence goes on from JZKD02S1763922.1 coordinate 14,522, forward strand.
ATGTAATTTAGGATAGTATGCATTTTAGGGACTTTTTATAGAATCTACACATTCAAGTTCTTCCTTGAATTTTTGTATGTAAGTTTCTTGAATTGGATACTTTTTGGAAGGATTTAAGCTATACTTTGATATATAACTATATACAATCAAACCTTATTATGTAACTTTGCTACAACATTTTTTCTTAATATAAAAATATTCACCAGTTCTTGTTAAGAAATGAAGAAGACATGTAAATGAAGACACATAGTAATTTTTATTATCACCTCCTTACTTATCCATTTGCAACAATAATACTAGTGGTGATTTTCTATTTGACCTACCTGTATTTGTTACGAGGAAAATATCTCTATGGCCAGGGTAAACCACAATAGACGGAAATTACTGTAGAAATCAACTCTATTCACAAGTATGCTATGTAAAAAAATATGCTAACAAGACAAGATAAAAGGCCTACCTCGTCCAAACGTTCAATGAAGTCCACTGTTGAGCACTTGACCCAAAGCAGTATACCTGCAACTAGTCCTCAGAAACCAAGCAAAGAAAGTATATGATGATAATAAATGATGTTATCACATTCAATATCATAATCCATTAATAAACATGACAAATACGCCCATGGAATAATAATTCAAATATTTGCAAGATATCAATTGGACGAGAAAAGAGTATTTCTATTAATATATGATAAACATAAGTGAAAATGTTACAGACTTCCACGTCGACATGGTTTGGAACTGAGAAACTAAGTTCCTTCCAGCTGGGCCTCCACCACTTCAATCCTCCACCAAAGGAAAGCTCATAAAAGAGAAACAATGGAACTCTCAATCAATAAGGGAAGAGCTTGGGGGTTGAACATTGTGTTCTGACTTAAAGTAAAAAGGGATGTAGACTCAATATGAAGTAAATAATTTCTCCAGAGTAACTTTGCTCTCAAAGTTGAATTCTTTCTCTTTCTTTCCATAGCTCTGAATTGGCCCATTTATAGCCTTAAAATGGAATTGAAGGGTCGAGTAGGAACATTTCCAGTATATGGGATGCCAAGGATCATGGATATCTTGTCGTGACATGGAAACCTGACTCCATTTTTCATTTTTGGGAACAAATCCCAATGTACACAGGTTGTAGTGGATCAACCTACGTATACGCATGTTGTATAGTAGGAACATCGCATACATGTGGAAAAAATGTATTTTTTATCTTTGGAACTTGCAAAAAGGGATGACAAGTCTGCATAGGGAAATGGAAAAATGGCTTCTATGCAAGATTGCATAAGGTGAGGAAAATATTGCTATAACATATGCCCCCTAATGTGTGAGGTTAGAGGAGTATCTACGATGGTCGAAATACATTATAAAAACCCAAAAGTGGAGTGATGGGGAACCATCTAGAAGAACTAGTTGCTCATTACATTCTACACGGACTTTGCATACATGGCTGCCAATTTGAATTACACTGCAGATCCATGTGAAAATATACCAAACAACTATCTTTGGCCATGAATAGAAAAATAAAAATGTGGTTACATGCCAAAGGTTGTCATAGTCATGAACAAGGCCCAATATAACTAGTCCCAAAACCAATATGAAGATATCTGTATACAATGAAGTACAATTGTTGGAAAACTGAGAGGGGGGGTGAATCGGTTGTTACTGTGCTTAAACAATTATGCCTATTTTAAACTCTTTACCAAACACTCAATGAAAATCACAATAATGCAGGGAGGTAAGCAATAGAGTATTCAACATCAATCACACACATGACATATAAAGAGACAGATATTTCTTGAGGAAACCCATAAAGGGGAAAACCTCTTCTTCTTGATATGATATGTAATCTTTATTTTCTATACATTATCATTCTTATGATCTCCAACTCCTCCTGAGGCTACAACCTCTTTTTTACAAAAAACAACTTGCTGAGAGCACCAACTCTATGGTTTCTCTATCACCCACTAGAAGGAAGCACCAACTCCTTGGTTTCTCTAGCACCCACTAGAAGGAAGCACCAAATACCCGAGTATTCCAACACCAACTAGATGGAAGCATCAACTTCCAGTTACACAGGCACCAACCTGTATAACAAAGAGCAATAGTTCTCACTTGCACCACCCTACCACCATGTTTTTCCTGGCTGCAACCAGATGGAAGCTACAACTCCCTGTGTTCAAGCACCTCCTTGAACCTCTGAGGAAAATAGTTCTCCCTAGCACCTCCCTACCACCCTGAAATATAAATATTTACTTTTATTCAATTTATCACAGTGATAAAACATTTATCCATGGATTACCAGTCTCATAATTTTTCTTCTACACTACTCTGATCTATTTGCATCAGTCTCTGTCTATTCATATCCCCTGCGCTTTTTGTTCTTATACATTTTTTTCTCTGTGCGCCATCTCTCTTCTATACGCTATGCCTTTGCATGCTCTTCACTGCATCTCTTCCTCACAACTGCATGGCTAGCCAACATAATCACTTCACTTCTCTGTTCTGCATCTCTTTCTCATGTTGATTCCTCTACCTGATCACCATGGAAACTCTTTGTCCTCTCTGGTGGTTTACTCCCTGTGTTCATCATCAGTGGGAATTATGTTGAGATTCCTTAGCTTCTCTGGCAGTCAAAATTCTTTGTCTTCTCTATCAGTTACAACCAGTCAATTATGGATTCTTCAGCTTCTAAGCCCCTTCCTTCACGTGATCACTGGTGGTAACCATACGCTTAGGCTTATCAATTCAACAGTCATGATTCAGTCTCCTGAAATGGATGAATGTCGTAACTTCGGAACTTTTCCCTTCGGGTCTTCATGACTTCCAACTTTTAAAATATCCTGAATACAATATCGCCGAATAGATCGGATGATTCACATTTATATCTCTGAACCAGATAAATAGTTATATTCAATCCTTACACATATCCTTCATTGCTTAATCCGACGACCAAGACTTAATCAAACAATGAGATGGATGCCCACCTTTTACTTCACGACTTCATCTATTATGCTTATGCTATCCTTCCTTTGTGTTTTGATCAATGATTGATAGTACACCTGACATCATATCAACGGTCAAGATCTCCTTTGGGTCTTCAGACTTCAAATATTTAGAGTCTCAACCCTTTCTTTCTTCCGTACGTCAATCTTCTAGAGTTGACAGGCCTCTGACACGTGTCTCTCTCAGATTAACGGTCAAGATCTCCTCGGGTCTTTGGACTTCAGAGATTTCAAATATCAACCCGTTCTTTCCTCCAAAGTGATCACCTACTGAGTCAGTCATTAGACGGTGGAGATTGTTTGTTGTTGGTTAACATTTTCACTTACACTATCCTTCCACTGTAGTAGATCGACGAATGAGACTGCTCCCGAAGTGATCTTCAGATCATACATCTCGTGTCCACTTCGGGTCTTCGACATTCAGGACTTCGGGTCTTTGGGTGAGTACTGGTGGTAAAAATCCCAAAGAAAAACTCCTGGAGTGACATAACTCTTGCGTCACTCGATGACATGTCACGAGTCGAGAAATTTCCATGTGTCACTCAGATTCGTGATTTGCACGTACCTGAAATGTTGATTTCAACTTGACACTTGTCGTTCTATGACTGTACCATGTGTCCTTGCTGACATAGACTGCCGACGTGGTCTACCACTATGCCCTTTTGATGACGTGGTTTGTTGCATGACCAACAACCCTGATCCAACGATCCTCGTTTGTGCTCCAAATCCAACTGTCTTCATTCATTTCGGATTATCGGGCTTCAGGTATTTCACATCTCAAACCTTCCAGAGCATAACCTCCTCGCAACTTTAAACCCGAACTAAATGTTGTTCGTTGATCAAGATCTTATATCGACAACTTGATCTGTCGGTGTTGCGGCTCTGCTAGCTTATCATGTCCTTCCACTTGAAAGTGATCTGACGGCTAATAGGAATTCGCATAATCGAATTCTAAAATCTCAAGCTCTTTAGAGTGTAACCTCCTCGCATATTTAGACCCGAAGTGAATTATATTCGTCGATCATGAACTTATATCGACGACTTGATATTTCTGCGATGCAACTTTGCTGGCTTATGTTTTCCTTCCACTTGAGAGTGATCTGACGATTGTCAAGATTCTTGAAGCAGATCCACGATCAAGAATGATTGTAGAACCACAATATGCGAGTTTTTAACTCGTCACCCAAACTACACAATGAGAAGATGTGCACTATTGGAGAGTCAACCACAATTGTTGATCTTCAAAGCTATAATATCATATGGTCATGATTGATTGTAGGATTGGAACTAGCATGATGTTTAATTATCCTTCTGATCTCCACAATTTATCCTTGTCGTCGATCTGGCGATTGTGCATCTGATGGTCATGACTTAATATGACTTAAACAGATTGTTTGTTGGATCAACCGCAGTCGTATATATTCGAAGCTATGGGATCCGATGATCTAGACGGATTTCAGGATTGTAAATAGTGAGTAGTTTAATTCGGATTTTGCTCCCCACAATGCATCCCTGCCGTTGATCTAGCTTGCAGATCCGACGGTCTCGATTTGATTTGAGTTTTATCGTGCCATATCTTATGATATTTTGATCTTCATTCGTTAACTCTCCTGAGCTTTAATCTCCATTCGCTTCCTTTCGCTCCACCTTCTGTTCATTCCATCAATGACAAACACACTTCTGCCTGCCAAATCTGCCAACAATTTCCCCCTTTGGCATTGATGGAAACCTTCAAAGGATGTGCTAGACTACTTGGACCTCCAACTTTAGCATCTAGACCATTGCTTTTCTCCCCCTTTGACATCAATGTCAAAGAAAACATGCTCCCGCTGAGCTGTTGCAGTACTTTTCAGAGGTATCAGGTATTCAACCAACACATACTCCCCCTGACAGGATGGACTTTCTTAGGTGAGAGTAGGGATGATACCCAGATTCTAACAAAGATATTCAAAGGTGTCTTGGCTAGGGGTTTATTAAAGATGTATGAAATTTGTTCTATGGAATGAATATAATCTAGCTGAATAACTATGTTTGTAACTTACTCTTTGAGATAATGATACTTTATTGGGATATGTTTCATCTTTGAATGGAGAACATGATTCTTCGAGACACTAATGGCACTGGTGTTATCACAGTGAAGTGGAATTGGATCAGTATAAGTTACCTTCAAATCTACAAGAGTTTGTAACATCCATAAAATTTGAGTGCAACAAGTAGAAACAACAATGTATTATGCCTCTGTAGTTGATAATGAGATAGATCCCTTCTTTTTACTGAGCCATGCTACTAACAAATCACCTAATAATAATGCACCTCCACTGGTGATCTTTTTCTCATCCAAACAGTTTGCCCAATCAACATATGAATATGCAGTTAATTGTAAGTTCTGATTTCTAGGATACCAAAGAACACAAGTCATTACACCCTTCAAATATTTGAATATCCTCTTGATAGCTACTAAATGACTTTGTTTAGGGGAATCTTGATAATGACCTACCATTCCAACAACCTGCATTATATCAGGACGAGATGCTATGATGTACAAAAGACTGCCTATCATTGATTGATATGTTTTTTGATCAGCATCAGGTGAAATATCATCTTTACCAAGCTTTCAACCAACCACCATAGGTGTACTGATAGGAGCGAAATCTTCCATCTGAAACCTCTTTAACATCTCTTTCAAATGTTGTTCTTGAGAGATAAATATCCCTACAAAACTCTGATTGATTCGTAAACCAAGAAAATATGACGGTTCTCCTATCATGGACATATCAAACTCAGTTTGCATTGAATTAGCAAACCACTGAACTAAAAGGTCATTGGTTCATCCAAAGATAATTTCATCTACATAAACCACAACAACTAATAAATCAACACCTTCAGATTTTATATATAGATTACTGTCAAAAATACCTTTCTTGAACCCTTTGTCCTGTAGAAATTTTTCCAGTCTGTGATACCAACCTCGTGGTGCCTGCTTCAGTCCATATAATGCCTTTTTCAACTTACATACATAGTTAGGATTATTTTTCAGTGAGAATCCTTCAGGTTTCTCCATGTATACTTCTTCTTCTAGGTCTCCATTAAGAAAAGCTGACTTAACATCCATCTGATATACTTTAAAGTTCTTATGACATGCATATGCCAGAACCATTCCGATGGCTTCCAATCTTGCCACTGGTGAAAATTTTTCATCAAAATATCGTCCTTCAACTTGTGAATACCCCTTACAAACCAATCTAACTTTATTATTAACAATTTGTCCTTGTTCATTTATTTTATTCTTAAACACCCATTTGGAGACAATTACATTCTTGTCTGCGGGTCTAGGAACAAGCTCCCAAGTATTGTTCTTCTCAATCTGATCCAGTTCCTCATTCATTGATTTTAACCAATTTCCATCTTCACTAGTTTCATTAACGTTCTTGGGTTCCACCATGGATATGAAGGTTATATGTGATTTCTTAGTGTTTTTTATTATCATTCTTCTGGTTTTTACACCTTTCTCTTTCTCACCAATTGTCTGACTTGTAGAAAGATTCTTTTGAGTAATCCTGGAGGAAGGATTTGATGTTGTCTATTGATTTGAGTCTTCTTGAGTATTTGCATCTTCACCTGAATTAGAGTCTTCTTGTTCTGATTCTTGGACCTATTCAGCTTCAACTTCAACTATATCCTCTGTTGTTTATTCAATATTTCTCTCCTCTCTTATTGGGATCCTTCATCAACTTTTATGTCAATACAATTAACCAATTTATGCAGCCTCTTATTATAGCATCTGTATCCTTTATTTTTTGTAGCATACCCTAAGAAGATTCCTTCATCATCCTTGTCATCATACTTGCCAAGGTTTTCATTATTATTCTTTATGTAGCACTTACTCCCAAAGACTTTGAAGTGTTTGACTGTAGCATGTCTTCCATGCCACAATTCATAAGATGTCTTGTTACTGTGTGGTATGAGATGAGCTTTGTTAAGAATATGGATTTCTGTGTGTATTGCTTCTACCCAGTAGTTTTGACCAATATTTCTCTCATTCATCATTGACCTGACCATTTGATGAACTGTTCTATTTTGCCTCTCAACTACTCCATTTTGTTGTGGAGTTCTTGGGATCGTGTATTCTCTTTTGATCCCATGTTTATCACAAAATTCCTTGAAATCACTTGACATAAATTCTCCTCCTTTGTCTGATCTTACAACCTTTAATTTGTTGCCTATTTGATTCTCAGTTATAGCCTTAAATATTTTAAATTTCTCAAATGCTTCATCTTTTTCTTTGAGAAAAGCAACCCAAGTGAGTCTAGAGTAATCATCAATGATCAACATGAAGTAGTTTTCCTTCCATGTGCCTTCTTGTATTGATGGTCCACACAGATCCATATGAACTAATTGGAGTGGTTTCTCTGTTGAAGTAGAGTTCTTGGATTTAAACTATTTCCTGGTTATCTTTCCTACTTGGTAGGGTTTACACACAAAATCTTGTTGATTTGATATTCTTAGAAGATCTTTTATTGCCTCAAGACTTTAGAGCTTGATTAAGTGGTAAAAGTTTAGATGTCCAAGTCTCCTATGCCATAACCATCTCTCATCATGTTTTCTTAGATGACACTCTTCTCTATATTATTTCAGCACATATACATTATTATCTGTCCTTATGCCTTTAGCCACCACTTGTCCTGAATTTACAGATTTTATCTAACAATCTTTGGAAGTGAACACCACTTCACATCCTTTGTCACACATTTGACTTACATTGAGAAAATTGTGTTTCAACCCATATACAAGCATAACATCCTGGTCTTTTCCTTTACCATTATTCAAACTCACCATCCCTTTACCTTTGATTTTACCTAGTTCATCATTTCCAAAGGTTACGTTTCCTGTTTTGATTTTACTTATAGACATAAACTTATCCTTGTCTCCAATCATGTGCTTGGAACATCCATTGTCTATATACCAGGGGTATTTTTGTTTTTGAGCTAAAAGTACTAGACCAAAATTTTCACTATATTTCTTTTTCCATGTGATGGCATTTCTAGCTAAAGGATTTATCCTTGGATCTGCCTTGTACTTATTTAGATGGCAGTTTACATATTTGTGGCCGAAGTTATGATAGTTATAACATTTGATATCTTTGTTCAGTAGGTCAAAGTGACTGGTGCAACGTTGTCTATTCATTGACTATTGTCAGGCTTCTATATTAAATATTTTTAATTACCTGAAAACATTGAATTGTCAAACCAGGGTAAGTGAACTTAGAGCTGCTACACTGTATGTGCTGGTAAGATTCTAATTCCTATCTAAAGGTTATTCTGAGAAGAAAACACAAACTTACTCTTAAAAACTGAACCCTAATGATTATCTTGAAACTAATCATCTCTTGTTTAATTCATCAAAGGAAAACAATTCTGAGTTTAAGTACAGGTACTTCTATTTCTGATCCAATGTGATCTCCCAAGACTATCTACCATTAGCTTAAACATATAATCATCATCATATCTATATAATCCATAAAATAAAGATCATTTTTAAAAACCTTTTAATCTAAACATCAAAAACAGTTCTAAATCTAACCATAGGTAAATCAAATAAATGTCCTATTTACCCTACTGGTACTGGAAGCTTCCTTTAATCCGACTGTAAACTAACTATCCTAATAGAACACAGTAAATCTAAACTCGCATTCCTTTTGAATCATGATCAAATTGAAAACTAGAAACAGACTATAAGCTGACTATCCTAACAGAACATAGTAAGCTAACTATCTTAACAAGATAGAGTAAATCTAAACTCACATTCCCTTTAAATCATGATCAAATTGAAAACTAGAAATATAGCAAATCTAGTTCATTCTTCAAGTTCTATAGGGATAAATAACGCATTCAACATTCATCAATATATGAGATGATATCACATTGGAAATGATCCAATCCGAAGAATGGTTAAGCAAGAATCTAACAAAGTAATTCCCAAACTCAAATAAACTAACTTACATGCATATTCTAAAATACTGAAATAAACTAACTCTATTATGGAAAAGAGACAACGACTTGAACCTGTTGGCGGGCCCAATCAAGAGGTGCAATCACCTAAAATGAAACCAGAGCTACTCAGATCATTCCATGCAAAATGTTTTCATACTTCACGCTCCATAATTCATAAAACGACTCAAATAATTTAACAACAAATAACATAACACATAGCAAATTTGTATTATCAGAAATCGTATCACATAGCATATTGTAACCAATGTTTCTTGAGAGTGATCCCAGTTTATATAGATCCTCTCCAAAATAGTTTTAAACATAGGTGCATTAATCTAAATGGATCTCAGATCCAAAAATGACTCATAGTCAGTTAAAACGAACTTCACAACTTCATGACATGCAGTGTCAAGAAGCGTGGATCATAAATCATTCTAATAAAACGGTTCTAAAATCTCACCCTGAGTCATCATATTGAGTTATGACTCAATCAATCATATGAATCAGACTGTCAATCCACTCTAGCCATGTCGTGAAAGTCTTCGATAGATTCTTTGGTATCTCCACTAAGTGCGAGCTGGTACCTGGTACTGATAAGTTCTATTTCAAAGGAACAGTACCTAAGTCATGTCACATTAGTATCAACATTAGTTTAAAATATCAAAATACATTAAAAATAACTTGAATCATAAGAATACCTTGAATAGCCCCATTTAGTTGTAAAACGATGTCAAATGTGTCATGGTAAGGCTAGAAGGAGATGATACTAGATATGCGAATGGAGGTATATTTGACATGATATAGGAAAAAATATAGTCAAAATTGGAGACTAACATTTTCCCCCAAACTGAAGTCTTTGCCTGTCCTCAGACAACAAAAAGTCAAAAACTAAGATTCATCAGAGTGTTGCAGCAGCTGCAACCAACATTTGCAATTTCTCATGTTTCTTCATGTTTCTTCATGCTTCTAATTTCCTTCTTAAGAACTCGATTAATGATGATGTGCTTCCTGACAATCTTTTGCAGTCTCCTATTCCTATGGAAAATACCTTTATTCTTTCGTTTTAATCGTTCAATCTTGGACGAGAAATGAGTTTGCTTGAGTTTCATAAGTTCATTTTCTGTTTTGATGTACCGATCCAATATGGTGTATTCTTGTAACTTCTCTTTCAACCTGTGATTCCTGCTTTCTAATATGGCTACCATTGGTATCAAGGATTTACTAGAGGAAATTTCACAGTAAGATTCAAATGTTTTACCATGTCCTTGTTGTGTTTGAGGACTGGACGCGTGAGTGAACTCATCTGGTCTTTGATCATGGGTGTTGATTGGACTAGGTTTAGGAGTAAACTCATCATATACTTGAACAGGGTTGTCGAATGGACTAAGTTCAGGAGTAAACTCCTTATACACCTGAGCAGAGGTATCCACTGGCATTTATTTTTTTTTTGTACTAGGGGAATCGGTAACAACGGCAGTATCGTACTCGCGTGACATGGGGTCGAATCCTGTCGGCTGCCTTATAACCCCTAGGGAGAAACGCACAGCCCGCAAGCACGCCCTCCGAGTAAATCGGGGTGAGAATCGACCTTGAGACCTCATTTTACATAGTTCCTTCCATTTACACGACACTTGCCAATCGGTCTACACCCCTGCGGGCTGGTATCCACTGGCATTTGAATTGGCTTGTCCTACTCAATTTCTTTGGGCGCATTATCTTTCCAATTGACTTTATGGACTTTTCAAATCAGTTGGGAAAGATTCCATGTCATTTCAGAGGACTCCAGAGCCTCCTCTTGATCATCCACACTTTTTAATCTTTCCTGTGGTGGGTAACTGGGCACAAAGTTATCCATACCTGACAGTGTGCATCTGCATTTTTGTTTGGGATTTCTCCTAGGTTTGTCAGTTAACTCTTCAAGTCGTTCCACATCAATAATATTCGTAGCAGTTGGAGGAGAAATTAGAATTCCAACATTCACCTCTGTAGGAACAATGTTTTCCACTCTGTCATGGTTAGTTTCCACACCATCGAAACCATGGACATCAAACAAATGTTCTGTACCAGGATTATCATCATTGGCTTCAATTGTGCAGTCTGGTGTATTCTTAGGGTCATCACAGATTTCAGTCAGGGTTTTTATACCCTTTTTCTTAGAGTTCGGCTTCTTCTGTGGAGGAGTGGACTTAACATTTTTATCTCTAGATTTGTCAGAGGCTAGGGTTCTTACAATGAACATATCCCAAGTTTCTTGTTTATGGGATAACAAAAACTTAATCAATATTTTGACAAGACCAAAATGAAATAGGCTACCTCTAAAATATTTGGCTTTGCGGACCTGTTCTTCCATTTTCTTTAAACTCTTCAACAGAAAATAGGGTATGTTCATCAAATGGTTACCTTTGAAATGTAGCAGGAGTCGGGCATGACATGGAAACACGATCGTATACCATCCTTCACAAGTGAGGTAGCATTGGAGGATAGCTAGAAACCGAGCCTATTTTGGTTCTAACCATGACCTTGATGTGCCCTCTAACCATTGTAATTTCTGGTACTGTGGTTGCAGAAGCTACATGTAGAGCTTCTTGTCAACGGGCTGGCCCTTCATCCATTTCTGACCAGTGTTGGGTAATTGAATTTCTTTAGAGATGAATTTTTCTGTGACTTCAAACTCTAGCTCGCCCACCTTAGCTATTCCACCATAAAAACTTAGAGCGAACTGAAGTGTAATTGAATCATCATACCCATCGAATTTCTTGTAAAATGGCTCCCATCCAGCTTTCTGAAAAATGTGTTTGGTGGCTTCATACTCAGGAAGAACCTCCAAGTCTGCAAAAGTCTTAGGTTCGTGACGATTTGCCACCATAATTTCACTCGGTATCACAGGAAAGGTCCACAGGTGAGAAACGGAATTAGATGAGGGCAACAGAGGAATAGAGTATGATGTGTGAAGTAGTTGTGAGAGGAATCATAGAAGAACGTTTGAATTGTCGTGAGGATCGATAGCATGTAAGGAAATGATGATGGTCGTACACGTTTGCAAAATATTATTACATATGAATCGTGTCGAATTTAGCCAAGATAATGTAGTGCATTTCCATGATATGAAATGTCGAGACGGATTGGTTTATTAGGTGCAGAGTATAGGTATAATGAAACATTATGGAGTATTGAGGCATTCCCAGTTCAAATTATTAATATGTAATTTAATATATTAAACCAACATGAAACTAAGCGTACCTGAATTAGATTACCTATTCCCTTGTTATGCATTTCTTATTGTAGAGATCTTTGAAGTCAAGTCTGTATCTGGAGAGTGCTAAAATTGTAATTTGAATTTGTATTTCTGATGACCACTGTAGCTAATGGATTTTGTTCTGGCACTGATTGGTACTGATGAAATAACCCAAAATCTGTAGAGAAACTTGAACCAATAATAACTTGCTGAGAAAAAGACTTCCTGTTTATGAAAGCAAATTATCTGATGGTTATACCTGAACCTGTCTTTTGTTCCTTCCTGAAAGGGATCAATTAAAATTATGTCTTCAACAACTTCAAATCTTTAACCCATGGTACAATTCTTATTTGTGTGAATAAATTTTCTGGAGTCGAACACAAAAAGAAATCATTGGATTACCGACCATTAATGAATGTTGTTAACCAATGCGAGATGACCCACCAATGATGTCAATGGGCCTCAAGGTTGTTAAGAACCAAACATCAATATAGCATGGAAAAACCTCAAGAAAAGTACTCAACACCTTGAAACAGAGATAATTTCAGATAATAAGCCTCTTCGAGGGGGCAACCTCCTTTTAC
>JZKD02S1763922.1:41284-51699 GCA_000966675.3 Picea glauca
ACTCAGGCAAACTCATTTCTTGTCCAAGATTGAACGATTAAAACGAAAGAATAAAGGTCTTTTCCAGAGGAACAAGAGACTGCAAAAGATTTCCAAGAAGCACATCATCATTAATTGAGTTCTTAAGAAGGAAATCATAAGCATGAAGAAACATGAGAAATTGCAAATGTTTGTTGTAGTTGCTGCAACACTCTGATGAATCTCAGTTTTTGACTTTTTGTTGTTTGAGGACAGGCAAAGACTTCAGTTTGGGGGAAAATGTTAGTCTCCAGTTTTGACTATATTTTTGCCTATATCATGTCAATAATACCTCCATTCTCATATCTAGTATCATCTCCTTCTGGCCTTACCATGACACATTTGACATCCTTTTACAACTAAATGGGGCTATTCAAGGTATTCTTATGATTCAAGTTATTTTTAATGTATTTTGATATTTTAAACTAATGTTGATACTAATGTGACATGAGTTAGGTATTGTTCCTTTGAAACAAAACTTATCAGTACCAGGTACCATCTCACACTTAGTGGAGATACCAAACAAGCTGTCGAAGACTTGCACGACATGGCCAAAGTGGATTGATAGTCCGATTCATATGATTGATTGAGTCATAACTCAATATGATGACTCAGGGTGAGATTGTAGAATCATTTTATTAGGCTTTATGATCCATGCTTCTTGACACTGCATGTCATGAAGCTGTGAAGTTCGTTTTAACTGACTATGAGTCATTTTCAGATCTGAGATCCGTTTAGATTAATGCACCAATGTTTAAAACTATTTTGGAGAGGATCTATATAAACTGGGATCGCTCTCAAGAAACATTGGTTACAATATGCTATGTGATAGGATTTCGGATAATACAAATTTGCTATGCGTTATGTTATTCACTGTTAAATGATTTGAGTCATTTTATGAATTATGGAGCGTGAAGTATGAACAATTTTTGCATGGAATGATCCGAGTAGCTCTAGTTTCATTTTAGGTGATTGCACCTCTTGGTTGGGCCCGCCAACAGGTTCAAGTCGCTGTCTCTTTTCCATAGTAGAGTTAGTTTATTTCAGTATTTTAGAATCTGCATGTAAGTTAGTTTATCTGAGTTTGGGAATTACTTTGTTAAATTCTTGCTTAACCATTCTTCGGATTGGATCATTTCCAGTGTGATATAATCTCATAGATTGATGAATGTTGAATGCGTTATTTATCCCTGTAGAACTTGAAGAATGAACTAGATTTTCTATGTTTCTAGTTTTCAATTTGATCATGATTTAAAGGGAACGTGAGTTTAGATTTACTCTATCTTGTTAGGATAGTTAGCTTACTCTGTTCTGTTAGGATAGTCATCTTATAGTCTGTTTCTAGTTTTCAATTTGATCATGATTCAAAAGGAATGCGAGTTTAGATTTACTCTGTTCTATTAGGATAGTTAATTTACAGTCGGATTAAAGGAAGCTTCCAGTACCAGTAGGGTAAATAGGTGTTGGCAGCCAATTCACATTTTTCCATTGTCTAATAAGCTTCCTACACCAATGTTTTGCAAACATCAATTTTTTGTCGCAATTTTCAAATAAATGACACTTTTATTTTTGCGACATTTGCACATTTACCTTCGTTGTTGTTTTCACGACTGTAAGCATGAAAACTTGGTCTTTAATAGTCGCATTAAAATCATTATTTGAACTGTTTTTATCCTTCTTGTTGATGTGCCCATTGCGCTTACATTTCACTTATCATTATGCAGTTGGCAAAACCTTTTTGATATGTACTCATTGGACATTCTTTGCTTGATTATTTAATTTTGTTTCATGAGTAATTGAGATTGTGATGCATTGGTATTGGATTTATATGTTCTTTTATTTGATCTACTTGAACATTGGTTTCATGTAAATACATAGGTGTTATGGTTAAATCCTTCATATATATCTTTTAATATGATACCTATGTTCGTGTTTTCAAAACTATTGGCATGTTGATTATATGAAGAAGAATTGGCACATTGGTTAAACTCTTGATATGAATTGTTACAATGCATGTCACATGGTTAAACATTTGGTATTGGTTTTGATTTGTATGTTGGTTTTTTAAAACTATGGCATAACTCTGATTGCGCGCGCTGGTTTATACACTTACTGTTGATTTCATTGGTCGGGCAAGTGACATAATTGTTGAACTATACTATGGTGGGTTGAACAGCTATAAGCGCCGACGGTTGTACCATTAGCAATGACTATTATGCATGGCCAGTGAATAACTCCACCACCTTTGCATGATGTCATTAATCCCTATCCCTTATCCCTGTTTCACCTCTGTTAGTTCGGGTAACCCTTCGTGCACTCTGCTCCTATGTATGATATGATCCAAACCCTGGACTCACTGTGTGCTCGGCTCCATGGCACCGGTGGTGCGAATTGAGCTGAATGGTAGCCAAGCCTTGCTACTATTCGACAATGCACGAAAATACTTAGAGGATGGCGGTTGGCTCACCTTTGTGCAGAGGTTTGAGGGTTTTAATTTATTTGTTGCACAACAGTTCGCCCTGACTTTTGATGGATGTAGATCCAAGGTGGGTGACATTTAGTTGGAAATCAGTGAAGAGTTCATTAGCTCTGCCACCAGGTTAGCAGCCACAGGCCAGTGTTGGGTAAAAAATTCTAAGGTGGAAGAGGTGCCATGGCCACTACTGTTTGTCTCGCGAAAGGTCACATCTTGTGAAAGAGGTATGCCCATATCCATGCTTAAACCACGATGGCATGACTTTTTGATAGTAGTTAAACAATTCGTGACCTGTGAGGGTCGGTATGGACTCGTTTTTCTCTACCACCTGCGTTTGTTAATAAATTTTATAGGGTATCCATTGAATATGCCTTTCTATTTCCAGCGCAGCCTGTACAAAATGTTAAAAAGGTTTAAAAGGGAGAAGGCCGATAGTAGCCTGTTCCACCATGGAATAATTAAACTTATCGTTGTTCATCACTTAAGTCTCCACGGTGATAGCTGGCGAGCTTTTATCGCTCGAAATGGTTTTGATGATACATACCCTGTCCAGATTGACAAGCTTGTGATTAATGAAGCTAAGGTCGGGCCACCCGTGCCCTTCCAGGTCCTAATTCCCTCTCCTAAACCCTCGACCGATCCTGATGTTGACTTACCCGACGCTATAACTGAGAAAGTTGAGGCTATAAAAAATCTTGCAAGCAAAAAGGTTAGAGGTAACCCTACTGTTGATGGCAAATGAAAAAAGAATGCTCGGCTTATCTCGAGAATGGCTAGGAATAATCCTAAACCTAGTGTTGAGCAGAAGCCCATAGTCCTTAGTGAGGATTCAGACTCTGATATAGAATGCTTCTTAGCTAGTGAGTACCCTTACTCACAGGGTCTGTGCCCCGAACTACCTTATGACTTCGTTTCGAATCTTCCCCCTTTCCTACGAAACAATCCCAGTTACCCAGGAATTAAACTATGTAACGAAACCCTCAGCAATGTAACCAAACCCTCACCCGCATCTTCAAAGCCCGGATAGTCATCATGTGACCAATGTGATGTGTGGTTGGAACGATACTATATGGATGTTCCTGTGCTTCAATCAAAAATTAAATCGCTGGAAAACCAAGTTGCAGTATTGACCAGCCAAAGGGACAAACTTCAAGTTGTTGATAGCAAGTAGAGAACTACTAGTTCCATCATTTTTCGGAATGTTGAATCGGCTACGGTCATGGTCAATTCCAAAATGTCATGATCGAGCCGTCTGCTCGTCATACAGGTATGAATTTTGATATCATTCTAGTTTTGTGTATGACCAGGATTAATATAATGATGTGAGTTTGGTTTTCAAATAGCTCTGTCTATCATTCGAATTGGCTCTGTCATAATGTTGTTCATCCTATACATTGTTTTCGCTTTGCTAAAAATAAATGAAGTTTCGATTTGGATACACGATTTGCTCATACCCAGTTTAGCCACTGATAGATTTTCATCGGATTTGATTCGTTTGTCTGTTAAGTTAACGAAGTCGATGGTTTGCTTTCAATTGAATTTGTTTGTATCCAACTTGAATAGGAGGTTTTCATGCTTAATTTAGAGCACGATCATATTTTGATTTGGTATGATTTCGTTGTAGTCGGATCACTTCGACCCTAATTGAGTTTTAATGATTTGATTTTTGAAATGATTTCGTGAGTTTGGTTGTTACGACCTTTTAATATGCTGTGTCATGTAATCTTCTAAAACCGGAATACAACTCTATTCGACTCTGATTTGGAAAGAACGACTCTGTTTTTCATGAAAACAATATTCTCATTTAAGCCTGTGAAAATACGCCTGAATCATGGAACGGTTTTGATTCACGATAACTGTGTTAAACCCCAGCTATTCGATTCGCTTGATTGGATTGCTGTGTATCTTCAGTTAGTATGATCGATTTTATGAGTTGTATTCGTATAAAAAATAGACTTGATTGCAGCTCTGTTAATTTTAATTTTCAAACAAGTTTGTTAACTCAGACCGAATTATGTTATTTTTGTCAAATTCGTATGAGGAAATTCGGGTAATAGTCGTTTCAAAATGAAAACAAGAAATGATTTCGTGAATGATTTTGTCTACCCCAATTTGCAATAACGAACGATCGGATAATTCTTATGAACTCTGTTACCAACTGATTGATCCTTTTATGATTTCATTTGAGTTGATTTACATGCCAGTTTTGAGTTAATCCGCTCGTGGCATGGATCATTTGTTATATCATACAGTTATGTCGATTTGAAAATGATCTTGTATGGATTCGATTTTGTTTCCTGTTGATGAGGCAGCATAACAATTGCCTGTGATTTGTTTTAATTATATCGATTTCAGTTTGATATGGAACGATTTTATTACTGTTCGATATTATACTGCTCACCTGATTTTGTGGTAACAAACGAAACAGAGTAGTCACTTGATTTTAGTTTTGTTTTGATCTCGAATTAGTATAGAAATCTCAATTTGAATGATTCGTTTGTCTTTCAATTAGCTATTAGGTACTTGTAAATAGTTGAATGTAATTCTTTAAAAGATTTGAATTGATTTTTATGCTGATTCTGTGTCTGATTTAGACCAGCTACAGAATCGCAAGATTCTGTAGCTAGTCTATAGAATTAGATTTTCTATCATTTTATTAATAAAATATCCTCCTAACTTGCCCATTTTTAACCCTTTTCAGGTACATCCGAATTGCATTGGACATGCTGGATAGTCTAGGAGATATTTGTGTGTTTTAGTTTTATTTTAGGTTCCTAGTTTAGTCAGACTTGGGATATCTTCCCAGATTTTATGTAAACAATTTTGATAACTTCCACAAGGATGTTTTACCCTGTGGAAGGTATTTAAATACTTATTATTTTGTGTAATAAGGATCATCCTCACTTGTGGGAGAACCGGGTTATGGATTTCTAATACAAACTGAGACAGGAGTTGATGTTTTGCTGCAGCTTTCTCTTTTCAATATATCAATCTTTTGTTTCAAGTTTATGCATGTCGTTTGCAGTTGATTATAGACTACTTTAGCTATCATAGTCTATTGCAAAATGATATGAATTAATTAATGTTTTATCCATAATCTGATCTCTTTCATTATTTGAAAAGTACAACAATTGCTTGTTTCAGTTAATGAATCACAGATTTCTCTTCTTCATTAATTGAATCATTTTGTATAAGTCTTTGCATACAGGTTTATCTAACTGTGAAGATTTATAAATCATAAGATTGTTGTAATTTTTATGTCTTGTTTGTCCTGTAATTATATTAAAGAGCACTGTAGCTTTCTGTTTACAAGGAGCGCCTAGATAATTCGGTGCGGGTTTCCTCCCTCCGATCAGCTAAGACAATCATTTCATACAGGACAAACCTAGAGCGTTTCTCCAGGTTAGTTTGTTATTTAATTTGTTAGAATAATATTAGTAGTTTAGTTAGATATATGTTTAGTTAGATTTGTAGTTAGAATTAGTATATTAGTCATTTAGTTTAGTTAGTTTTTTTTTTTTTAATTTTTGTCCATAAAATTATAAAATAAAAAAAAATAAAAATATCTTTCTCTGTCTTGGGGTAGAATATAAATGAGTTTTTCAGGTTTTAGTTAAATCTGTAAATTGTAGATATTGTATATTTTGTGAATAAGATTTATTTATGTTAGTAGTTAGATAGTTAATTAGTTAGTAGATTGTATATATAGAATAGTTAGATTACTTAATTAGTTTGTTTTATTTCTTTTTAGTTAGATTACTTTAGTTTGTTAATAATTAGTTTTAGTTAGATTATTTAGTTTAGAGTAGTTTTCTTTTGTTTTCTTAGGACCTTAGATCAGCTAACGGAGCCGCTAAACCCGTCAGCATGGTTCATCCCAAACGGCTTGGGTTATTAGACAACCCCAGACCGGTTCCACTCTTCCAGTTGATGGACGGTCAATTTCTCCCGTCAACAATAGGACATTTATTTGATTTACCTATGGTTAGATTTAGAACTGTTTTTGATGTTTAGATTAAAAGGTTTTTAAAAATGATCTTTATTTTATGGCTTATATAGATATGATGATGGTTAGATGTTTAAGCTAATGGCAGATAGTCTTGGGAGATCACATTGGATTAGAAATAGAAGTACCTGTACTTAAACTCAAAATTGTTTTCCTTTGATGAATTAAACAAGAGATGATTAGTTTCAAGATAATCATTAGGGTTCATTTTTTAAGAGTAAGTTTGTGTTTTCTTCTCAGAATAACCTTTAGATAGGAATTAGAATCTTACCAACACATACAGTGTAGCAGCTCTAAGTTCACTTACCCTGGTTTGACAATTCAGATTTCATACCCTCACCAAAGAAAGATTAGATTGCATATACAATTTTTGGTAATCCTTTTAACATGGTAGAAAGAGGGAGAGAATTGGATAGAAGAGAACGAGGAGAAATTCATGTTGAAAATGAAGAAGAACAACAAGTAGAGACTGAGCTAAGACCATAAACCACCTTTGGGTTTCCTATTTTGGATTTGGTCTAGAATGTCAATATGAAAAATATCCCACCTTCGGCACTACCAACCTTTTATGGGAAAAGTAGTGAAGACCCAGATGTCTTTCTTTTTGAGTTTGACATCCTGTGCAGGAGTTATAACTATTTCCAAGATGCACATAAACTGAAGTTGTTTCTTGCTACCCTAAAAGATTCTGCATTACATTGGTTCATGAGTTTAGGAGAGTACAACATTAGATCTTGGGAAGATATGAAGGAAATTTTTTTAAAGAAGTACCAGGACTATTGTAGACCCAAGGATTCTCGAAATGATTTTTTTAAAATGAAACAACAAGATGAAGAGAGCCTTGAGGATTTCTTAGAAAGATTTACATATACCCTTCAAAATCTAAATATAATGACCTCCAAGATGAAGCAATCAAGACTCTTTTCTTAAAAGGGGTTTCAGATGAATATATTGACACTCTCAATTTAATGGCTTCAGGAGACATTTATCAAAAATACTTTGAAGCAATCAATGAACTATGTAGAACTTACTCAAGAAGTAGGGGGAAAACTGCAAAAGTGTGAGAGAACCTGTCAACAAAAACACCAAAGTACCCACATCTGGTGGAGTTACTAGAATTGAATTGGGAAACCTTTTGGAAAATTTTAAAACAAACATTTTAGGAACAATTGGATCTCAATTAGACACTCTGAAGATTAAGAGAAATTAGGAAGAGGAAAACCCCGTATTAAGCATATTCTGCCCAAAATGCAGAAAAAGGAATCCTTTACGAGAATGTCCTTTGGACAATGTTTCTGTATGTGCAATATGTATTGAAAATCATAAAATAGAAGATTGTCCATCCTTACCGGGATTGCAAGCCATATTCAAGGGAGGGGAATCTCCAGGTACTCCATCTACACCTAAGAGACCTTGGCAACCTAGGAACTCAAATACGTAATAAGAACCATTCCCACAACCTTCTAGTTACTATCCACCCTTCTCTCAACAACAACAACAACATCCATGGAACTGGCCAAATTGGCCTCCGCAAAATGTCCCTGCTCAACCTAGGTACCAGCTCACACTTAGTGGAGATACCAAAGAAGCTGTTGAAGACTTGCACGACATGGCCAGAGTGGATTGACAGTCTGATTCATATGATTGATTGAGTCATAACTCAATATGATGACTGAGGGAGAGAGTGTAGAACCATTTTATTAGAATTCTTTATGATCCACGCTTCTTGACACTGTGTGTCATGAAGCTGTGAAGTTCATTTTAACTAACTATGAGTCATTTTCAGATCTGAGATCCGTTTAGATTAATGCACCTATGTTTAAAACTATTTTGGAGAGGATCTATATAAACGGGGGATCGCTCTCAAGAAATGTTTTACAATATGCTATGTGATATGACTTTGAACATCCATTGTCTATATACCAGGGGTCTTTTTGTTTTTGAGCTGAAAGTACTAGACCAAAATTTTCACTATCTTTCTTTTTCCATGTGATGGCATTTCTAGCTAAAGGATTTATCCTTAGATCTTCCTTGTACTTCTTTAGATGGCAGTTTACAGCTTTGTGGCCGAAGTTATGACAGTTATAACATTTGATATCTTTGTTCAGTAGGTCAAAGTGATTGGTGCAACGTTGTCTATTCATTAACTTCTTAGTTCTATGATGTAAGGATTGTTTATTTCTTGATCTCCCCAAATGCATGTCTCTAAACTTAATTTGACAATTTGCAATCTTATGACCAAAATTAGAACAACAAAACCAATAGCTATAGAAGAAATTTTGGTACCTTAAGGATGGCCTTATTCTTGACATTTGTTGCTCCATATTCTGATCTCTTTGTTTTTTATCAGGGATCATATTGTCTTTATTATATTTTGGTGACAAATTACTCTCATGGTCTGATTGTATGCTAACTTGGAACTTGATCATCTTTACTGGAACTTTTCTTTTTGGTTGTTTATTGCTTGAACCATTTACATAACCTAAACCAATCTTCAACAAAGGAGATATTTGTTTGCTCAGAAGGTCATTAAGTTCTTTTGTGGCTTTAATGCTTGGAATATTTTGGAGATACAATGTTTTAAACTTATCCATCTCTTTTTTGGTTTTTACTACCTCTTCCTCCAAGGCTTCACATCTTTCCTTCTTTTTTGATAGTTGTTGTTTCAGAATGTCCTCTATTTTCTTTGCCTTTTCTAATTTCACTTTTAGCAGGGAAAAGTCTTCATCAGGTCCTTTATTGTCTCTCTCAAACTATATCAACAATTGTTTTTTCTTTTTCTTCTTAGATCTGAGTCTAGCAATTTCTTCTTGAGAACTGATCAGTTCTCCTTCCAAGTCAACCACAACTTCTTCATCGTCAACACCAATTCCTGTGACTTTATTATCAGAATCCTCTTTGTACATAAGCATAAAGTCATTAATATTATATTCACAGGAAGAGTCATTATCTGTGTCTTCTGAAGAGTCATCATTATTTACGCATAGAATTTTATTTTTACCAAATCTCTTGGGTTTGTACTTATTTTCTCCTTCAGAATTTTGATCCTGTTTCTTGTGTGGCCACTTAGATGCAAAGTGACCTACATTTACACAATTAAAACATTTGAAGGGAAATTTGACTTGGTACTTTCTTGATATTTTCTTTAGTCTTCTCACAAATTTTGCTTCAATTTCATCAGGCTCAGAATCCTCATTCATATCTGCTATAAATGATGCTTCTCTAGAGGTGGGTTTATGTTTACCTATACTCATTTCATAGGCAGACAAAGTTCCTAGGATTTAATCAATAGATATAGATTTTAGATCATTAAGTTCTTCTATAGTAGAGACCTTTGGGTTTAACCTATCTGGCAGAGATCTCAAATTTTTCTGAACTAAAGCGACATCCTCAATTTTTTCACCAAGTCCTATCATTGCATTTACTTGTTCTTCAACTCTCAGAAAGTACTTCCCAAAAGTTTCATCCTCTTTCATCTTTAGCTGTTCAAAATGTAATTTGTAGGTTTGAAGCTTGGCATCATTTACCTTCTCATTACCTTCATAACTACTGATGATTTTGTCCCACATTTCTTTGGTAGATTCTGAGTGCATAACTTTTACAAATTTTGTTTCTGCAAGCCCACTTAGAATAGAATTCATAGACTTAGCATTGAAGTTGAATTCTAGCTTGTCATCCTTAGAAGATAGTACAACTAGTTTTACATAACTATTCTCTACCACATCCCAGACATTTGCACCTAAAGCCATTATGTAGGTTCTCATCCTAAATTTCTAGAAGGTGAAGTTTGTTCCATTGAATAGGGGGGCCTTGTTGGTTGAAGTTCCTTCATGACTAGTCATGTTTAAGCTCTAGGACCTTCCCTTAGATAAAAGGAACCAGATATGATGCCAATTGTTGGCCAATTGAGAGGGG
>JZKD02S1763922.1:51709-66365 GCA_000966675.3 Picea glauca
GTGAATCAGTTGTTACTGTGCTTAAACAATTATGCCTATTTTACACTCTTTACAAAACATTGAATGAAAATCACAATAATACAGAGAGGTAAGCAATAGAGTATTCAACATCAATCACACACATGAAATATACAATGACAGATATTTCCTGAGGAAACCCATAAAGGTAAAAACCTCTTCTTCTTGATATGATATGTAATCTTTATTTTCTGTACATTATCATTCTTATGAGCTCCAACCCCTCCTGAGTCTACAACCTTTGTTTTACAAGCAACGACTTGCTGAGAGCACCAAATCCTTTAGCACCCACTAGAAGGAAGCACCAACTCCCTGAGTATTCCAACACCAACTGGATGAAAGCACCAACTTCTAGTTACACATGCACCAACCTATATAACAGAGAACAATAGTTCTCCCTTGCACCACCCTACCACCCTATTTTTCTTGGCTGCAACCAAATGGAAGCTACAACTCCCTTTGTTCAAGCACCTCCTTGAACCTTTGAGGACAACATTCCTCCCTAGCACCTCCCTCCCACCCTAAAATATAAATCTTTTATTTTATTCAATTTATCACAGTGATACAAAATTTATCTATGGATTACTAGTCTCATCATTGTTCTGCCTTCTCTCCTTGCATCAGTCTCTCTCTACTCGCATCCCTTGCGATTTATTTTCTTCTACATTTTATTCTCTGTGCACCATCTCCCTTCTATGCGCTATGCCTATGTATGCTCTTCACTACGTCTCTTCCTCACAACTTCATGGCTAACCAACAGAATCACTTCACTTCTCTATTCCGCATCTCTTTCTCACATCGAGTCCTCTGCCTGATCATCATGGAAACTCTTCGTCATCTCTAGCGATTTAATCCATGTGTTCATCATCAGTGGGAATTATGTTGAGATTCCTTAGCTTCTTTGGTAGTCAAAGATCTTCATCTTATTTGTCAGTTACAACCAATAAATTATGGCTTCTTTGTTTCCTAAGCCCCTTCCTTCATGTTATCACTGGTGGTGACCATACACTTAGGCTTATCGAGCGCTTATCAATTCAACGATCATGATTCAGTCTACTAAAATGGACGACTGTTGTAACTTTGACACTTTTCCCTTCGGGTCTTCGTGACTTCCAACTTTTAAAATATCCCAAATAAAATATCGTCAAACAAATCAGACGGTTCACATTTATATCTCTGAACTAGATCAATGGTTATATTCGATCCTTACATATATCCTTCATTTATTAATATGACAACCAGGACTTAATTAAGAAATGAGATGGATGGACACCTTTTACTCCGCGACTTCATCTATTATTCTTACTCTATCCTTCCATTGTGTTTTGATCAACGATTGATAGTACACCCAACATCATATCGACGGTTGAGATCTCCTTCGGGTATTCGAACTTTGGAGATTTAGATTCTCAACCCTTTATTTCACTCGTACATCAATATTTCAGAGCTGAAAGGCCTCTGATGCGTGTCTTTCTTGGATTAACAGTTGAGATCTCCTCAGGTCTCTGGACTTCAGAGATTTCAAATCTCAACCTGTTCTTTCCTCTAGAGTGATCACCTGTCGAGTCAGTCATCAGACGGTGGAGACTACTTGTTGTTGGTTAAAATTTTCACTTACACTATCCTTGCACTGTAGTATATTGACAGATGAGACTACTCCCGAAGTGATCTTCAGATTGGATGTCTCGTGTCCACTTCGGATCTTCGACATTCAAGAATTCGGGTCTATGGGCGAGTACTGGTGGTAAAAATCTCATAGTGACGTAACTCTTGCATCACTCAATGATGTGTCATGAGCTGAGCATCTGCCATGTGTCACTCATATTCATGATTTGCACGTACCTAAAATGTTTATTTCAACTTGACACTTGTCATTCTCTGACTATGCCACGTGTCCTTGTTGACGTAGACTGATGACGTGGACTTTTGAAGTGGTCTGCCACTATGCCCTTCTACTAACGTGGTCTACTGTGTGACCAACAACCATGATCCAACGATCCTTGTTTGTCCTCCAAATCTGATGGTCCTCATTCATTTCGGATTTCCAGGATTTGGGTATTTCACATCTCAAACCTTCTGGAGCATAAGCTCCTTGCAACTTTAAACCCAAAATAAATGTTGTTCTTCGATCGAGATCTTATATCGACGGCTTTATCTATCAGCGTTGTGGCTCTGCTAGCTTATCCTATCCTTCCACTTGAAAGTGATCCGACGGCTCACAGGAATTCACATAATCAAATTCTCAAATCTCAAGCTGTCCAGAGTGTAACCTCCTCACATCTTTAGACCCAAAGTGAATGTTGTTCGTTGATCATGAACTTAGATCGACGATTCAATATTTCTGCGATGTGGCTTTGTTGGCTTATCCTTTATTTCCACTTGAGAGTGATCTGACAATTGTCAATATTCTTGAAGCAGATCCACGATCAAGAATGATTGCAGAACCATAATCTATGATTTTTTGAACTCGTCACCCAAAATCTGCAATGGGAAGATGTGCGCTATTGGAGAGTCAACCACAATCGTTGATCTTTGAAGCTATAAGATTGGATGGTCTTGATTGATTGCGGGATTGTAACTAGTGCGACGTTTAATTCTCCTTCCGATCTCCACAATTTATCTTTGTCGTTGACCTGGATATTACGCATTCGACGGTCACGAATTAATATGACTTAAATGCATTGTTTGTTGGATCAACCACATTCGTATATCTCCGAAGCTATGAGATCTGACAATCTAGACAGATTGTGGGATTGTAAATGGTGAGTAGTTTAATTCATCTTTCTCTCCCCACAATGCATCCATGCCGTTGATCTGGTTTGCATATCCCACGGTCTCAATTTGATATGAGTTTTATCATGCCATCTCTTATGAGCTTTTGATATTCATTCATTAACTCTCCTGAGATTTAATATCCATTTTCTTCCTTCTGCTCCGCCTTTTGTTCTTTCCATCAATGACAAGCACACTCCTACCTGCCAAATATGCCAACAACAATCTGATCTCCCACAATCACTGAAGTCATACAGGTACTAGTCCAATGAAAAGGAAGAAACAAATCAGGAAAGTTGCGGCCACATACTGATGTCTTCAAGCCTTCTACACAATCTACCAAGGGTGCAAGTCTACATCGTGTGAATAAAGGAGTTGAGGTCGAATATAATGAGAAATTGTTTGATTATTGGTCATTGAGGTATACCATTAACAAACGAAAGACAACCTACCGATAATGAAAGTAGGTATCAAGGCACTGAGTACATTCTTACAAGTGTGAATAAAGGATTTAGGGTCAAACACCTAAAGAATCCATCGATCAGGAGACATTGATGTATTCCCAACTGTCGATGGTGAGATAACCTGCCACTAATGATCGAAAGCCTCAAGGTACTCATAAGACTCTATGTCCCATTTCAAGAATAGATGAGCTGAAGTCGATGGAAGGAGACCCAATGAAAGGAGATCATTAAGGCTTCTCTCATTATTCAGCATGAGGTACAAAGCATGAGCTTCATGATTTGGAGGAAATCAGACGAAGAACATGTTTACAAACCAACGACCTTGTGCGTCTTTCGCGTGTGCCAAGTGAAAGAGGTACACAAAAAGGATCCTCTGAATAGAAGCCAATGAGGAAAACTGCTGACAAAGGCGAGGAAACCACCAATAATACTAATGGAATCCAAGACACTGCACAAATCCGAATGTGTGAATAAATTTTTTTCCGTCGAACACAAGGGAAACCACCCAGTCAATGACCAATGATGAAATGTCGACTGTTGTTACCTACCAATGATGAAAGTAGTGCCAAGGTGTATGATAGGACTACGGTATCACATGATTATGAGACAAACAGAGGGTATGGCCAACATGCAAAGTCAAGAGTTCTGAGGAATGGATGACACAGGTTGATAGACTTCCTTTGAACAAGAGCATGAGACATATGGAAGACTCTGACAACATAGACTCAATGATGAAACCATGATATGTAGGAGGCATGAATGAAACTCTCTATAGGAACTGGAAGAGTAACCATTCAATAGAGAAGACTCTCTATAATGAGATCAACTACCTAAGTCCATGCTAAACCCCAAAATTATGATGAAAAATGGACTCAATAACCTCATGCTCTATTCAAAGGCGACATGATTCCTACCAATATAAGATAATACTCCCTTCCCGCCCATATTCTTTTTTTTTTCGTAGACAAATGAATGCTATGATACATAGGAGGAAATGAGTGTTGCAGGTAAGTAAAAATAGTTCCGACAATGAAACATACCTATGCTCAATGCAAGGAGATGCATGCGGGAGATGGACACTCAGGGGAATGTTCCCTCCTGGGTATAGGGTGTCAAATTGTGAAGGATATAAATGAGTCTCTTCTTGGTTGAGGATGCAAAAACTGTTGAGGAAAAAAATTTATAACGCAAAGCAAGAACCGACTATAGGCTTAGTACTGCAATTAAGGGCATGAGATGCAATCACAACTCGATGCCAAAAAATGTCCTTTTTAGTGACATTTAGTCTACTTGGTGTGAAAAAGGGATAAAATTGTGCCAAATAGACGTCCTTTCAAATCCAATTTACGAGTGTGAAAGAGACAATTTCACTCGACAATATTTTCACTTTCTTAAAATGAGTTGGAAAAGAGATTCACTAAGACTCATGAACTTTCAAGTCCAATTAAGGAGTGTGAAAGGGAAAAATTCACTCAACAATTGTTTCAGTTTTTAGACGAGTTAGAAAATATCTTAAATCAGACTCGCTTGGGATTTTATAGGTGGAAAGTCACGGTGGAGTCCAAGGCTCTGGTACTGGACTTATGTGGAATTTCAATATCTTACAAATGGCTGACATAAGTTTTGGAAAACCCAAAGCTCTCAAAGTCAATGAGGATAAAGTGCTAGCGGAGGTTATCATCTTCATAATCTAAGGGAACTTCCTCAAGACTCGTAGGGAGAGTACCCGGGGAGAGAAAAACTCTCTCGTGTTCAGAAGGACTGTTATAAGGAATGCTAACGATATGGTTGAAGGATGCATCGCCCTCCAAAAGGAGAGTTGGAATGATCAATGATTTCACTGGTATGCCCACTTCTTCAATTCTAGGTTGAAGAGGATGCGAGATAACAGGGATAGGGGACACATCACCCTCGACAATAGGGGTATGGTCAGGAGAGGATTGCAACGAAATTACTGCCATGTCAATCAAGGGAGAAACATGGTGTGGGGAAACCACAGACATTTCAGAACCTAGAGGGCCCTTAGGTGAGATAAATGTTTCTGGTATCCCAGCCGTAGATGAACATAAATGAGTAAGGTGATCTCCTTCACAGTTCCTGCAAAGGAATTTAGGCTCACGTCTGAGGCGTCTAGGCTTCTTTATTCCCCCAACATCGTTCTCAACGGCTAGTGACATGCTCTCAACATGATTGGAAAATGTGTGAGAGTTGTCTCCTACATGATGTACAGAGGTTGGAGATATGACATTAATATGGCTCGTGGTGACTAGAGCGATGCCGCCAACATGACTAGTAGTGATTGAGTGGGGGTTATCAACATGACTTGCAACAACTATCGACCCATCTCCAACACGACTGGTAGAGGTTGGTGATGGAGCTCCAGTATGACTGGTAGAGAATGGACTAGTGGTGGTGGGTCATGGAATTTGATACCAAGGTCTAGGGAAATAATGGTTTTTACACATTGCAGGCTAGGAAGGGTCCTGGTTTACCCCCTGTCCCCATCTGAAAAGGTAGTATCCTCCACCTAATTGGTCTGAAGAGACTTGTACAGGCATCATCACTAAATTCTACGAAGCGATGGAGGTATAATAAATATAATTCAAGTGAGGATATATGTTTCCTCCATGTGAAGGGGTTCCGTGAAGAGGGTAGCCTGAACTGTAAAACTGATTCTCCCCATAGGACAAACCTAGGGATATATGTGGACTTTCCATGGGAAAACTATTCGATGGAACTGACATGGCAGATGAATAATGCACAAATGGGGTGTAATAAGTAGAATAAGCACCCATTTGAGTATGGGATCCTAAAAGAGCATAGCTAGGACTGGATCTGTAAGAGGGGAGGTTCCATCCTCCCACCATGAAAGTTGGTCGAGGGACATGACTCATATCAAATGAATATGTAGGCAGCAGGGCCATTGTACCCTTAGATCCAATGCTAGTATTCATATAAGTGGGCTAGGGAGAGGATGGAAACGTTGAAGGAACATTCAACATATTAACATGAAAATGACTAGAGACCTAAGTCATGGACTGAGCATCATAGTTCTACATACTATTATGAAAAGTGTAAGGATTCGTCCCCATGAAATGAGTGAACATCATGGGGGGTTAACAGTAAATGATGGAGTCGAAGGAACTCCACTATCCATGATAATGAAAACTTAGTATAAACTCCTAGGGCCAACTAGTAATCAAAGAGCACACAAAAAATCAAATGACCAATATGGACACAAATGGGGGTAAAGTGGCTGAAAGTGGCCTCCCTCTCTAAAGAAGGTATGTCTCACCCAAGAGGGCTTGAGACTCCTTGCTAAATATTGGAGGTAAAATAATTAGTTATAAGGGCCCTCGTGGGCTTAACAACTAGTCGGTTAGATACCCCTAGAGAGGTAATCCTCCATAAAGGTTGTGTGTTGTCTGACCCTTATCTGACCCATGGTACCTGCAAAATAACCCTTGCAAGTAACCTATGTGGCACCTAATTCAAGAAACTAAGAAACCAATGTATAACCGATGCACATGTGAGTAGTCATAAGTTAGGTCCATCGTATGGGTAGGGTAGCAAATCCCAAAACCTTGAAAGTACCGCTTCTCATGGAGGTAAAGGAACTAGCAATATCCCCATATACAAATAGATCCCTAGAAATATCTCTGACACTAAGAAGGTATAGGTGGGATATCTCTTCAGCCAACCTCATGCGACCTCGTGATTAACATTGATGTGAGAAGAGCCTCCTGATATTACCAATTATACAATGGATTTCTCCACTCCCTTTGTTAGACACATATGTTGATTTAATTGCCTTGGAAAAGTTTACTCACAAAATCCTATTCCAAGGCACTAAATCCTAATCTAGTTTGTGCACCCTAGAAAACAAAATCGTCATGACTAATCAATTTTAAATTATAGCGTTACTTTTAATGGACATGCTTACTCAAAAAGGTATGGTAGTGAAACTCATGATGTTATGAATCAACAAGTAAAGTAAATATGAATACAATGCAAAATCCTAACTTCAATTTTCAATGAATTATATGCTTCTTAAAATAAATGTAATTTTCAACTTCAACATTGCAATTCTAAAGTAAAAATGCAATCTTTCATTACATGCACTAAGCTAATGACAAAGACTCAAAAGATCAAAATTTCAAGCAATGTAAAATGCCTAACATTTTTGTATTTTCAAATATAAGAAAAAATGAAAATGCATGGACTGAACTCCAACTTGATATGTAAAAACTCTACTGTTTATATAAAGAGATAACTCAAGTAGGATACCAAGGAGAAGAACACCCAATCCAATGTACAAGGACAATCAAAATGAAAAGGTGATGAGAAAGACTCAACCCAAATATTCAACCCCAGACAAGTTTCCTGTCATCCCACAGACCCTTAAAAATCACTACAGAGACCCAAGAAGACTCAACAAACATCAAATCCCACCCAACAACCACTAATCCCAACAAACAAGAAAAGAAAGATGATGTACGCTAATGTTCAAGGAAACATAGCACATCTATGCAGCTTGGAGTGGGACAACACGTGTATATACACGACTGTCAAGCCAAAAACCACATATATGTTTCAAAAACAAAGCCATGCAAGGGAGGAGGCTGGAAAACATAGACCTAGAGTGAACAGAGGCTGTCAAGCAATGATATGACAAGAAAAGGAATAGGAACGAGAGCAATCTAAGGAGAAAAACACTCCAAACCCTAAGAAAGGAGATTCAATCCCCAATATGGTCGCCAATTTTGTTACGAGGAAAATATCTCTATGGCTAGGGTAAACCACAACAAATGGAAATGACTACAGAAATAAAATATATTCTCAAGTATCCTATGTAAACAAATATGCTAGCAAGACAAGATAAAAGGCCTACCTTGTCCAGACGTTTGATGAAGTCCATCGTTGAGCACTTGACCCAAAGCAAGATACTTGCAACTAGTCCTCAACAACCAAGAAAAGTAATCATATGGTGATAATAAATGATGTTATCACATTCAATAGCATAATCCATTAATTATCATGACAAATACACCCATGGAATAATAATTCAATTATTTGCAAGATATCAATTGGACAGGAAAATAGTTTTTCTATTAATATATTATCAACAAAAGTGAAAATATTACAAACTTCCATGTCGACATGGTTCGAAACTGAGAAACTAAGTTCCTTCCAGTTGGGCCTCCACCACTTCAATCCTCCACCAAAGGCAAGATCATAAAAGAGAGACAATGGAACTCTCAATCAATAAGGGAAGAGCTTGGGGGCTGAACACTGTGTTCAGACTTAAAGGACAAAGGGATGCAGACTCAATATGAAGTAAATAATTTCTCCAGTGTAAATTTTCTCTCAAAGTTGAATTCTTTCTCTTTCTTTCCATAGCTCGGAATTGGCCCATTTATACCCTTCAAATGGAACTGAAGGGTTGATTCAGAACGTTTTGAGTATATAGAAGGCCAAGGATCATAGATCTCCTATCGTGACATGGAAAACCGACTCCATTTCTCATTGTTTGGCACAAATCCTGACTTACGTGGGCTATAGTGAATCAACCTGCGTATACGCATGTTGTATAGTAGGTAATGTGCGTACATGTGGAAAAAATGTATTTTTTATCTCTAGAACTTGCTAAAAGGGATGACAAGTCTGCATAGGGAAATGGAAAAAGGCCTTCTGTGAAATATTGCATAGGTTGAGGAAAATGTTGCTATAACAGATGCCCCCTAATGTGTGAGGTCATAGGAGTATCTATGCTAGATGAAATACATTATAAACAACCCAGAAGTAGAGTGATGGGGAACCAACTGGAAGAACTAGTTGCTCATTACATTCTGCACTGACTTTGCATACATGGTTGCCAATTTGAATTACATTGCAGATCCATGTGAAAATATAACAAACAATTGTCCATGGCCATGAATAGGCAAATACAAATGTGGTTACATGCCAAAGTATGTCATAGTCATGAACAAGGCCCAATAGAACCAATCTCAAAACCAATATGAAGATATGTGTATACAATGGAGTACAATCTGATCTCCCATGATCACTGAATTCATACAGGTACTGGTCCAATGAAAAGGAGGCAACAACTCAAGAAATCTATGGCCACATACTGATGTCTTGAAGTCTTCTACACAATCAACCAAGGGTGCAAGTCTAAATCATGTGAATAAAGGAGATGAGGTCGAACATAATGAGACATCGTTTGATTACCGATCATTGAGGTATACCGTTAAAAAACGCGAGACAACTTACCGATAATGAAAGTAGGTATCAAGGCACCGAATACATTCTTACAAGTGTGAATAAAGGATTCAGGGTCGAACACCTGAAGAATCCATCGATCAAGAGACATTGATGTAATCCCAACTATCGATGGCAAGAGAACCTACCACTAATGACCGTAAGCCTCAAGGTACTCATAAGAATCTAGGTCCCATTTCCAAAATATATGAGCTGAAGTCGATGGAAGGAGACCCGTTGAAAGAAGAGAATTAAGGCATCTCTCATTATTCAGCACGAGGTACAAAGCAAGAGCTTCATGATTTGGAGGAAATCGGATGAAGAACATGTTCATGAAACAACGACCCTGTGTGTCTTTCGTGTGTTCCAAGTGAAAGCGGTACACGAAAAGGACCCTCTGATAGCAACCAATGAGGAAAATTGTTGACAAAGGTGAGGAAACCACTAATAAGGCTAATGGAATCCAAGACATTGCACGAATCCCAATGTGTTAATATATGTCTTGTCGTCAAACACAAAGAAAACCACCCAGTCAATGACCAATGATGAAATGCCAACTGTTGGGTTCAAGGTTACCTACCAATGATGAAAGTAGGGCCAAGATGCATGATAGGACTACAATATCACATGATTCTGAGACAAACAAAGGGTATGGCCGACATGCAAAGTCAAGAGTTCTGAGGAATGGATGACATAGGTTGATAGACTTCCTTTGAACAAGAGCATGAGACATATGGAAGACTCTGACATCATAGACTCAATGATGAAACCATGAGATGCAGGAGGCATTAATGGAACTCTCTATATGGACTGGAAGAGTAACCAATCGGTAGAGAAGACTCTCTATAACGAGTTCAGCTTCCTAAGGCCATGCTAAACCCCAAAATTATGATGACAAATGGACTCAATAACTTCGTTCTCTGTTCAAAGGCAAAACAACTGTTTCCAATATAAGATAATACTCCCTTCTCGCCCGTATTTTTTTTTTTTCATAGACAAATGAATGCTATGATACAGAGGAGAAAACAAGTGTCGCAAGTAAACAAAACTAGTTCCATCAATGGAACATACCTATGCTCAATTAAAGAAGATGCATGTGGGAGATGGACACTTGGGGGAATGTTCCCTCTTGGGTATAGGGTGTCAAATTACGAAGGATATAAATGAGGCTATGCTTGGTTGAGGATGCAAAAACTATTGAGGCAAACGGTTTATAACGAAAAGAGAGAACCGACTATAGGCTCAATACTGCAAGCAAGGGCACGAGATGCAATGACAACTTGACGCCAACAAATGTCCTTTTTCATGACATTTAGTCTACTTGGTGTGAAAAAGGGATAAACTTGTGCCAAATAGACGTCCTTTCAAATCCAATTTACGAGTGTGAAAGAGACAAGTTCACTCGAAAATCTTTTCATTTTTTTAAAACGAGTCAAAAAAGAGCTTAACTAAGACTCACGACCTTTCAAGTCCAATTAATGAGAGCTTAACTTGGTTGAGGATGCAAAAATTGTTGAGGCAAACGGTTTATAACGAAAAGTGAGAACCAACTATAGGCTCAATACTGCAAGCAAGGGCATGAGATGCAATGACAACTTGACGCCAAAAAATATCATTTTTCATGACATTTAGTCCACTTGGTGTGAAAAAGGGAT
Organism: Picea glauca; assembly: GCA_000966675.3. NCBI lineage: Eukaryota > Viridiplantae > Streptophyta > Pinopsida > Pinales > Pinaceae > Picea > Picea glauca. The sequence goes on from JZKD02S1763922.1 coordinate 62,883, forward strand.
AAACTTGTGCCAAATAGACGTCCTTTCAAATCCAATTTACGAGTGTGAAAGAGACAAGTTCACTCGACAATCTTTTCACTTTTTTAAAGCTAGTCATAAAAAAGATTAACTAAGATTCACGTCCTTTCAAGTCCAATTAACGAGTGTGAAAGGGACAAATTCACTCGAAAATCTTTTCAGTTTTTAGACAAGTTGGAAAAGAGCTTAAATCAGACTCGCTTGGGAGTTTCTAGGTGGAAAGTCACAGGGGAGGACAAGGCTCTTGTGATGGACTTCTTTGGAATGTCAATATATTACGAATGACCGACATAAGTTTGGGAAAACCCAAAGCTCTCCAAGTCGATGAGGATAAAGTGCTAGCAGAGGTTATCATCTCCATGTTATAACAAATAATGTCTCTTACTGGAAAAGACATAGGAGGGGGCATTGTATATCCCACAAGAACATCCCAATCGAAGGGAACTTCCTCAGGACTTGTAGGGAGAGTACTCAGGGAGAGAAAAAATCTCTCATGTTCAAAAGGAGCGTTATCATGAATGCTGGCGATATGGTTGAAGGACGCATCACCCTCCAAAAGGAGAGTTGGAATGATCAAATATTGCACTAGTACGACCACTTATTTAATTATAGGTTGAAGATGACACGGGATAATAGGAATAGGGGGCACATCACCCTTGACAATGGGGGTATGGTTAGGAGAGGATTGCAATGAAATTACTATCGTGTCAATAAAGGGGGAAACAGGGTGTAGGGAAACCACAAACATTTCAGAACCCAGAGGGCCCTTAGGTGAGATCCATGCTTATGGTATCCCAGCTGTAGTGGGACATAAACGAGTAAGGTGATCTTATTCACAAGTCTTGCAAAGTAATTTAGTCTTACGTTTGAGGCATCTAGGCTTCTCAATGCCCCTAGCGTCGTTCTCGATGGTTGGTGACATGCTCTCAACATGACTGGCAGAGGTGAGAGAGTCATCTCCTACATGATGTACAGAGGTTGGAGATATGACATTAATATGGCTCGTGGCGACTAGAGAGATGCCCCCAACATGACTAACAATGACTGAGTGCAGGTTATCAACATGACTTGTAGAGGTTGTCGATCCATCTCCAACATGACTGGTAGAGGTTGGTCATGGAGCTCCAATATGACTGGTAGAGACTGGACTAGTGGTGGTGGGTCATGGCATTTGATACCAATGTCTAGGGAAATATTGGATTTGGCACATTGCAGGCCAAGAAAGGTCCTAGTTTACCCCTTGTCTTTGTTCAGAAAGGCAGTATCCTCTGCCTAATTGGTCCAAAGATGATTGTATGGGAATCATCACTAAAGTTTGTGAAGAGACAGAGGTATGATAAAGATAATTTAAGTGAGGATATATGTTGCCCCCATGTGAAAGGGTTCTGTGAAGAGGGTATCCCAAACCGTAAAACGGATTCTCCCCATAGGACAGACCTAGGGATATATGTATAATAGCCATGGGAAAAGTGTTCGATGGAACTGGTATGGAGGATGAAGGATACACAGATGGGGTGTAATAAGTAGAATAGTATGGGCTCCTGAAAGAGAATAGCTAGGACTGGATCTGTAAGAAGGGAGGTTCCATCCTCCCACCGTGAAATTTGGTTGAGGGACATGACTCATATCAAACCAAGATGTAGGCAGAGGGGCCATGGTGTCCCCATATCCAATGCTAGGATTCATATAAGTGGGCTAGGGAGAGGATGGAAATGTTGAAGGCACATTCAACATATCATGAGTAAAATGACTAGAGACCCAAGGCATGTAATAAGCATCATAGTTATGCATACTACTATGAAAAGTGGAAGGATTCGTCACCATGAAATGAGTGAACATCATGGGGGGGAGTGTAGCAGTAAATGAGGTAGTCAAAGGAACTCCACTATCCATGATAATGAAAAATCAGTATAAACTTCTAGGGCCAACTAGTAATCAAAGGGCACACCAAAAATCAAATGACCAATATGCACACAAACGGGGTAAAGTGGCTGAAAGTGACCTCCCTCCCTAAAGAAGGTATGTCTCACCCAAGAGGGGCCTTGTTGACAGGTGTAATTGAAACACCATCAACTGGAAGGTCAAATTCAGACCAGGGTTGTCTAAATAACCCAAGTCGTTTAGGATGAAATGACCTGATGGGTTTAATGGCTCTGTTAGCCAATTAAAGTTCTAAAAATAACAACGTAAAGGAAACTAATCTAAAAAAACTATAATACTAAGGATATAAATTTAATGATTAGAAATATCACAAAAGGAAGATGACTATGTGCATATGATTATAAACAATGTATATACATTTTTGCGAGATTTACTAGATATCTTGCGAAATAGATGTTTTTTGAAAGTGTTTATGAAGTAGATAAAGAAAGAACAAACATTTTGTTTACTATTTAACAACCTAAAGAACTAAATGTTGTTTTTCTTCATATAAGATATGATTGATATTCGATATGTTATTACAATGATGAGTGTTCCATATATATAGGGAACATAAGGTGACCATCCATGAAAGGATGTGTCCCTTGAATAATCATCAACTATTTGTTATTACTATTTACTTATTATATGCTATAGTTAATAATTATATTTAGAGAATGTCTTCTCGATGTTGTCCAAACATCAACACTCCCTCTCAACGATAGAGACATTCTGCAACATGCCACTCTTGTCTTTGAAGTATACAAACTTCACCCTAGACTCATGACACTTATCTTTCAGTATTGGGAGACATATCTCTCCCACCTGAACTGAGGAGAAACTCCTTCCACGGCTCTCCCTCTGGGCCAATTAAATCTCTCTAAGATTAGGCTCACTTTGGGTCCACATGTAAAATGTAATGGCTCTAAATTAATTTAAACAACCATTGAATTACAACACTACAGTAAAATTTAAAAATTACTTAATCTAGCACATTTGCAATCTAATATTTCATAGTAATAAAATTTAATAACAAATTTTTATACAAAACAATGCATGAATTTTAAAGAAATACCTTAACTCTGATGCTACTAATCCTTCCTGTTGTCCGCATCCTGCTCCCTTCCCACTTCTTTAGAACACCACCCAAAACCGACCTCCCTGCCGACTAGTTAGCTCCTAGCCCTAGGATATCAACAAATATCCTAGCCCTCTGTGCCCAAAACCCCCAGCAAACCCCCGGTGCACTGTGTCAATTCCACTCCAAAATTCCTCCCTCTGTCCAATACTCAGAGCTCTCCCAAAATCCTTCTCCCCTCCTGTCGAATGAATCCCCTCCAAACTCCTTTCCCCCCCGTATTCCTCCTTCACTGCCTTCCCTTCATTTACTCCCCCACCTAATATCTTATCCCATTATTAAATACCTTATCCCATTATTAAATTCCTTATCCCATTCATTAATATGTTTCCATTTTCGGGAACGTAACTTAAATTAGTAGTATATTTTATTATTCACCATTAATTTAATACTTTATTAATTAATGA
>JZKD02S1763922.1:87954-113567 GCA_000966675.3 Picea glauca
TGTCTGGAATGTCGCGGCCCTTTTTTTTCTTCTCCGAAAAAAAATCTGCAAAAATAAAAAATATTTGCCCACAATGTCTGCCCAAGGAAAGTGCTCTGATACCAATTGTTAAGAAACAAAGACCTGAATACAAAAACATTACAACAAATACACAAGAACAATATACAAAATCTTCTTTATTACTATCAAACCCTTAGGGTAGGGCAACACCATACAATGGATCCTATTATGGAAGGGATCATCTCATGTTCACTTGCCTCTTCGAGGGGGCATCCTCCTATTGAGCTACCGCTCCAAATACACTAATTCTCTTCATGTCTCATTACATTGCTTGAGCCCCTTTATATAGTGCTACCATCTCCTAAGAACATTCTAGAGGAGGAATCTTCTAGAAGTAGAACCTTCTAAGAAGTCTTCTTACATTTATTATATCTAACTACCATAGTGGGCCTTATTTAATAATATAGTGGACCCCACTACCTCTCTAGCTTACCTCCACTATTATCACTATGGGCCCTCTGGGCCCCCTTACTACCTCTCTAGCTACCTTACATTTATTAACTGGAAATATGCAGATTTAAGCCTAAATGATCTTTTGTTTTTGGGATCAATATTGCAAGGATCATATACATGTGTCAAATAAAATCTAATGTTCTCATACCAAGAATTAGCAGTATCTTGTGCACAACTGATCCGTTTTTTGTTATGCTGATTCACAATTAAGGTGTTTATTTGACTTTCTTGTTCTTCAACTGAATCAACCACTAGTTTACTCATGCCTTGACCTTTAACAATTCGTATAGGGGTTATTTCAAGGTCATATTCATGTAGTGACGTCATCCAATTTTCCCTTTTCTCATTCAGTTCCTTTTGTACTAACAGGTTTCTTATAGCCGAGTAAGGAACAATAACCTTGGTTTTGGATTTCAATAGGTAATACTGGAAGTATTTCATTGCTTTGAAGAAAACATATGCCTATTGATCTACTACTGGGTAATTAAGATCTTCTCCTTTAAAAGCTAAGCTCATGAAGGTAATGGGTATCTCATTTCTTTCAAATTTTTTATGTGTAAGCACAACAACATAAGATCGGTTAGAAGAAAAGGTGTAAAGAGTGAAATCCTGAGAAAAATCAGGTCTCATCAAGGAAGGGGATTCTATTATTGATTTTCTAATTGAATCGAAAGCCTGACTTTACTGTGATCCGGAATGATACAATTTTTTTTTTAATTAAATTTTGTAATGGTCTAACCATTTATGAGAAGCTTGGGACAAATCTTTTGACGAAATTAATCTTGCCCAAAAAGGACTACATGGATTTTTTGGAAGGAGGGGGGAGTTTAGCAATAGCTTGGGTTCTTTCAGGGTCAATAATCATTCCATCCTTAGACATTATAAATCCAAGCAGTTTGCCTTGCTCTACTGGAAAGACCGATTTCTTAGGGTTGAGAGATATGTTGAACTTGCGACATCATTCTAGGACAGCCCTAAGGTGAGACAAGTGATCTTTCTTGTTTTTAGAGAAGACAATGACATCATCAAGATAGACCACGACTGACTAGTTAATGAGGCCATGGAAAGAAATATCCATTGCTTTCTGGAAAGTGGCACCAACATTTATCAGTCCAAAGGAAATTTTCCTGTAGGCGTAAGTTCCCCATGGGGTACGAAAGGTGGTTTTAAGCTGGTCTGAGGGAGACATAAGGACTTGGTTGTATCCTGAAAAACCATCTAGTAGAGATAGTCTTTCGACACTAGACACCTGTTGTAGAATTTGTTCCATTGGAGGAACATGGTAGTTGTCTTTATCAGATGCTCGATTCAAGTTCCAAAAATCGACACAGAGTTGAATTTCACCACTTTTCTTTCTCACAGGGACTAAATTAGACACCCATTGCGTGTGCCTAACTGGGAAAATTATATTTACAGTCAATAATTTGTTTAGTTCCTTTTTAACAGTGATTTCTAATTTAGGATGCATCTTCCTCAATTTCTGTTGAAAAGGCTGAGTCTGGGGTTTCATACGGATTACATGTTGTATGATGTTGGGGTCAAATGTTTTTAAGTCATCATACGTCTAAGCAAAAATGTCTTTAAATTATTTAAATAACTTTATAAAATAAGATATTTCTTGCTCATAACATCCCTTTCCCAAATTAATATTTTGAGGATTATCCCTTGTTCCTAAATTAACCGTTTCATAGATCAAAGAGGAACTATTATTTTTACAATTTACTACCCCTCTAAATTTATCGTGCAAGTCATAAAATTTATCTAAACTCACAACAGATCTGGGGATAGAGTTTACCAACTCAGATGTCGATTCAGGAGATCAAGGATCAGATATTACTGTGAAGTTTCAAAGGTTCTCACCATGAGTTCCTTCATTAATGACTGCACCTTGGAAGGTGTCTTCCATATGCAGAAAACTGATGATCTTTTGGTCATTATCAAATACTCTTCAATTTGTGATGTTATCCGGGATTGATGGCCTAAACAACAGTTCAATTGAAAATGCATTAGGGAAAAGACCTTCAGCGGGAAATAGTTTAGAAGCAACATTGGCCAATAAATAAGCTTCTGAATTACTTAGTCTGGGAATGGAATTTATGTTAAATGCTGAAAATTTATGCATCAAATTCCATACCTCGGTTTGGTATCTTTTCAGATGTGGTGATAAGAAATGTATGGCGTTTCTTACCTGCTTAACCACGATTTTTGAATCACCAAATACTATCAAATTTTGGACGTCCATATCCAGTGATTTCCTAAGTCCCTATATTAGTTCTTCGTACTCATTCGTGTTGTTAGTACATTCAAACTCTAACCTGCAAGCAATAAAAGTCTTATTACATGTAGGATCGATGAGTACACAACCTACACCTGCTCCTTCTTTGGATTTGGATCCATCAAAGTATAAGGACCAAATTTGTGTGTCGTCAATAGTACTTAGCATACTTGGAAAATTTGGTGTCTGAGTATAGGTCGTAACTTCAGATTGTTTCCCAGGATTAGTGATAGAAGAGATTTTGGTCATGAAATTACCAAAGAAGGTATTCATTCCCTGTGTTTCAAATGAATTTGTAGATGTAACGAAAGGCTCATTTGTATCATTCATATTTGTTACAGTATGCTTGAGATAACATTCTCTGTTTATCCTAATTTTGTTGGGCTGTCCATTTTCAGGCAGCCACAAGGGAGACCAATCTGTGGAAAACTAACCGTGCAGCTGTTTTGACCAATCTCTGCTAAAAAATAGGCCATAAACTTCAAGGATATCAACAATGATAATATCAATTATCTAATGGAATTTAGGATTGGATGATAGTCTAATAAACACATTCTTAAGCTCACCAATTACTTTAACGTTTGTTCGATCTAGCTGAATGATTTTGAGATCAGAAGGTTTAACTTCTACATTAATTTTTCAGCATATAGATAGAGGCATCATGTTTGATGATGCACCGGAATCGACCATACAATTATGTACATTCCTATTAAAAATTTCAAAGGTTAACAAAAAGTGCGGGACATTTTTCCGAGTGTTAACAACAGAATTCAGTTGATTTTTTGTTGTTGTCCCTAAAACAATTTTTCCTACATTTGTTATAGTTTTTCTTCTAAGTCCCTTTTGTCTAGAGGTTTAGATGTCTTTTTATCTGGGACATTTTTAGCTGCATTTGAATCAATTTCTATTGATTTCTTGCTGCTAGGATCATTCTTTTTACTATTTTCAGTGATGCTTTGAAGCATTTTCTACAAAATAAGGGGAAATTTCAGCAGTTCAAAAACAAAAATATTAGCCCTCAATTTTTTTAGATCTTGAATTAAATTGTATTCTAAAACTGGGGCTGCTAAGATTTGTTTAATTTCATTTTTCTTTGACTGTTTCAGAAACATATTTTTACTTACTTCAGAAGGGGGTTTGTTTTGCGTTTTGCTTCTTGTGTTGTAGGGGTGGATAATTTTGAAATTTGCTTGGAAGATACTGTCCGACAAGTGACCAAAAATAAGGGAAGATGAGTCCTCCTCTTCTCGTAACTCTTCCTCAACTGCATCATCAAAATTTTTAGGAGGAACAAAAGAAAAATTATCATGTGCTTCTAAGATAGTTTGCAAAGCATATTGTAAACTTTTGAAATTTAGACCTTCTATGGTTGGGTTTGGTCGGTTGGGAGGGAAAGTCTTTCTGAAAGGAGGTTTGAAACTTCCTTTTCTTGTGGATGCCTCCTCGGCTGATCTTTTCAATTCAGCAACTTGATTGGACAATTTTTGGAAATCTTTCTGCAAGCTCTCTAAGTTTAAAGTTTCTTGTTGATTTTTAGTTTGAGGAGGCCTAGTGAGAATTTCTATTTTCCTTTTGGAGGATGCAGATGTTTCAGCTTCACTATTAAGATTATCTTTTAAGCTCAATATGTATTTCTCAATTTGACTTGCCTCCTCAAAGGCTTCTAACAAAGTGTTTTTTTTGGATCTTTTAACCCATATGGCTATGTTACTGTGCAAGGATTTAGCATAATATGCAACAATTAAACTTTTTGTGGGCATCGAATCAATAGAGATTTTGTTATTTAACATCATAAATATTTGGTTAAAGTCCTTTAATTTTTCCTTAGTATTAATTTTTAAGATGGAGAATTCCATAACCAAGACTTTCATAGATTTATCATCTCCAAAATTTTCCAAGAAACAAGTTTCAAACTTGTCCCAAGAGACGATGGTCTGGAGTTGTTGAGAAAAATACCATGTGGAGGAATTTACCTCAAAAGTATAAGTAAATAATCTGCATACTACATCCTCGTGTTCAACATTTTAGAGTCTAATGGCCAACATAAATTTCTTGATGTGATCCTTAGTGGATTTCTTTGAATCTAGATAGAATTTAGGCATCCATTTCTCTAGATGCTTAGGTAATGGGTGTTGGGGTCCAGGTACAACCACAACATCTTGATCAAGCCAAGGTCTGGCAGGATTATTTTGGTTTTCCATGGGAGTTGGTGGTGTCAAAGGCTAAGATGGTTATGATGAAGAGCTTCCTTCGTTTGAAGACTCTCCTCTTGAAGACTATGGAGAAGAATTAGGTGGAGATGGTGGAATACTGGATCCTCCTGCTCTAGGGATGAGTGTTTCAATAGGATTGGTAGTATTCCCACCTAAAGGGTTTTGGGGCAGACCAATGACTTGAATATGTTGTTGGATATCCATGAAGTCGAGGGGCTGATTAAGTGTCCTGTCAGGTTTTCTGGTATGGGCTAAGGAACTATGCGTTCTTATGAGTGTCTGACAAACAATTTCTTGGAAACAGGCCCCTTGAGGAACTGGTGTCACTGGTTCAACAAGAATCTTAGGGTTATCATTTGAAGTAGTTTCAGTTTCAAGTGTAACGTTATTGTCTAAGTGACTACGTGTTATGACAAAAATATGAGTGTGTGGGGGAGCAGTCTTCCGACCTCCACATGCCATCAATTTAATTCAGGCCCTCCTTCTAGCACCATTTGTTGATGGGCGTAATTGACACACCATTAACTGGAAGGTCAAATCTGGACCGGGGTTGTCTAAATAACCCAAGTCGTTTGGGATGAAATGACATGATGACTTTAATGGCTCCGTTAGCCAACTAAAGTTCTAAAAATAACAAAAGAAAGGAAACTAATCTAAAAAAACTATAATACTAAGGATATAAATTTAATAATTACAAATATCACAAAAGGAAGATGACTATGTGCATATGATTATAAACAATGTAAATTCAATTTTGAGACATTTACTTGATATCTTGTGAAATAGATGTTTTTTGGAAGTGTTTATGAAGTAGATAAAGAAAGCACATACATTTTTTTAAATATTTAAAAACCTAAAGAACTAAAGAACACTAATTCAAAAACAATTGAAACAAGAATAGATTAACAGTCAAAGCTAATTGAAGCTATTCTTATTTCATCGATGAATAAAATAACTAAAGAACAAAAATACGAATAACTAACCTGTAATTAATCAACTAAACTTAGTCTATGTCCCTGCACAATTCAAGCTCCTATTTGTCCTTCCTATGAGGAAAACATGTAATAGAATGGTGCTAGGATTCCCAGAACAAACTCAAAGTTGTTTTGGAACAAGAATATAATAGAAAACAAATAAATATACAAATATGGTGATCTTATAATGATGAACACTTATAATAAAAGAAACTTAATACAAATCATTCATGTAATACACCATCCAATATCCAACATAAATCCACGATATTTAAATGAAATATTGATCACAGATGTAATATAGGAGAGTAAATTATGGACATAATTAAAGTGTTGAAATAATATGAAATATCATACGATGATAAGACTAAAGTTGTATAAACGTATTAACATTCCATAAGATAAAGGAAAAACATAATGGGTAAGAGTCACACTAGTCTAAAGACAAGGAGTGAACATCCTCTCCATATCAGTCTTGAAAGTCATATATCCATAATGTGTCCAAACCAAATATGCCCTCACTACTAAGAGTGACCAATATTTAAACTAGTTCAAGATTCGAATGCTCTTACAATACAAGATAGAGTTGAATCCACAAAAATAAGATAATATTACAAAAATAGTGAAACATAGAAACCACTCATGCATGAGTTGGTTTGTCCAAAATAAACCAAAGTTTTATAAACATAAAGAGGCATAAAATATTTGAATAATTGAGAGTATAATTCAAGGTGTTTGATCCATGCAATCGACATCATAATCGTCCATTTCCTGTAGATAGAAAAACCAATTTGATATTAAGATAACAATACTAATTATTATTCAAAAGAGTCTGGCTATAGAATCATAGATTCTATAGCTAGTATTACTATTATCAAATTAAATCAAATTAAATGTCACTATTTTTTTTATTTTTTATAATAGAATGGAATAAAATGAAAAAAAATTGTTTTACCATTATAAATTAGCAAAAGAAGGATCTGACAGTTCAGAATTTATAATGGCTTTGAAACTGGTTGTGTTTTTTATTATGATATTCCTAGACTTCTTGGATTTTTTTTCCCTCTCTGTGTGCCTTCAATTCAAATCTCTCTCGTTCCAATAGGGCATTTTGAGCAGCCAAATGTTTAACTTGAGCCTGTAAGAGAGGAATCTCTCTATAATAATGCTCTATCCAATCGAGGAAGTTGTCACAGTGCACTGGGGTAATGGAAGACCGACGTGGAACACAGTCGACACCGAGTGCTTCATTTTTACCTGTGGTTTTTTCCAGGTCGTGATCGATACCTGAAAAACCTTATTTTCCCTTGAGACACGGGGCTAAATTTGACATGAAGTCATACTTTCAACCTAGGTAACAACCTCTTTCCTGGGACATTGATTTTCTGGGTATTCAAAAGCCAAGAAATCGTCTATTTCCCGATCTGAACACAGATCATCGATATCGATCGGATCGATCGAGATAAGATGATTACTCTTTTGATTTCTTAGTTTTCTATAAATTAAACAACTAGCCTTTTTATTCCTAAAATTTAAATCCGAACTCTGTTGTTTCTTTCCTCCAAATAAATTCTTCACAACAGGTTTATCGTTACTGTTCACATTGGATTCATTCATAGGCACAAGGTGATATTTTAATTTTAATTTGGTAATTATATGTTCCAAATATATTCTAGGTGAAAATCTACATGGTAATCCCTTATCCACAGGGGTTTCATCAACAATAGAAGTTGGTTCATTGAATTCAGAGCCATCAAGTGAATTGAGGACCTGACTTTCGATCATTGGTCTATCCAAAGAGGGGTTTATAATTAAATGAGGCCTGATTGTATCGTCGACTTGGGTGAAGCCATTTCGGATCAAGAAACCCTCCAACTATCAATGATTTGTGACAGGTGAGAAACCAACAATATCTTAATGAGTCTGTGATGAAACAGACTAGACAAAGAATTTACGATTTGTCGCTTATAGCACTTAGCCATTTTGTAAAGGCTCATTAATAGGTAAAAATGCATATGCAACTCAAAAACTATGAAAATCATAAGAAGCCAAATGTGGTACATAAAAACCAACCCATATCAGACTTCACATGTAACGAACTATTTTAAAATTAAAATGAGACTGTGCCATCTAGGTTTTAGAAAATAAATGGGAATACCTTTCGTACAACAAGTGGATTTGCGGGAACCCATGAATAAACTCCATGGGACATCATCTATATTAGTGTTCTTAAACCACTTTTCACCTTTCAATGGAAGTCTTGTCACCCTGCTTATGACATCCTTTGTTATTTCTAACTGTACATCCCCAGACTTGGCTCTAAAACCGTCGAAAGTGTGTGCAAAAGCCTATGCAACCTAGATATTGTAGCCTTCGAACTTCTTGAGGAACATATCCCACCCATAATCCTTTAGGTCATCTATATAATTGTCATGAGATAGGAGAGCTTGGCACCCGTTCGGCTCAATACAAACTAAAAGTGCCATTGCCACTGTGAAAAGGATACAACAGATATCACAAGGGATAGGTTTAGGTTTTGAATGGAAAAGCAACAAAGAGAGGTCTAAGCACACTGTAATGGCACAAAAAATGCATATTTTGGGGCCTATCATAACTTGGAAATGAGACTTAGGGAAAACAAAAAAATAGAGGGCTCGTAAAACTAAGAACCATATCCCACGATGAGTACAAAACCCCAATTCGTATAATGAATGATCTCATTAATATTCATGCCAACAAAGTGAATTGAAAACATAGGTGCAACATGCCTATACCAATTGATATGAATGTTGATATGAAAATTTATCTCATGAAAACTATATCAATTGTTGACCAACGTTTTTGTGCATTTAACATTTCACAAATTAAATCAACAATAAACTATAGAACCAATGAAGTCAAGGTACCCATAATACATAAAGATTTTGATAATGTATTAATCAATAAGCTCATAATACTTGAGTTTAAACCATGTATGGGTGCCTTCTAAAATGATATTTCTAAGGTAAAAGATATGTAACCAATACCAAGTTTTATATTTAAATTCATGCTTACAGTCATGAATTTAAAATAAAACAAACGAAAATGCAAATGAAAACTCAATAAGGTAATCTTAACCCAATCATCGCTTCGAAAATCGGAAACATAAACATTTACAAATGAAAGGTGATTGCAACTACAGAAAGACATAATCTCTTTGTGATAACTTTGATTGTAAAAAGAATAAAAAATCATTGGTGGCTGCCAACAGGCCTGAGACTCCCTGCTAAAGATCAGAGGTAACATAATCAGTTATAATGACCCTCATGGGCTTAACAACCAATCGGTCAGATCCCCCCAAAGAGGTAATCCTCCATAAAGGTTGTGTGTTGTTTGACCCTTATCTGACCCGGGGTAACTGCAGACTAACCCCTACAAGTAACCTATGTGGAATATAAGTTAAGAAACTAAGAAATCGATGTATAATCGATGCATAGGCAAGCAGTCGTAAGTTAGGTCCACCGTATGGGCAGGGTAGAAAAGCCTAAAACCTTGAAAGTACCACCTCTCACGGAGGTAAAGGCACTAGCAAGATCCCTAGATACTAATAGATCCCCAGAAATATCTCTGACACTAAGAAGTTATCGGGGGGATATCCCTTCAACCAACCTTGCATGAGCTCATGATTAACTCCGATGTGAGTGGAGCCTCCTGATATTACCAATTATACAATGGATTTCTCCACTCCCTTTGTCAGACACATATGTTGATTTAATCGCCTTGGATAATTTTACTCACAAAATTCTAAGTTGGTTTGTGCACCCTAGAAAATAAAATCGTGACTAATCAATTTTAAATTATAGCGTTACTTTTAATGGTCGTGCTTACTCAAAAAGGTATGGTAGTGAAACTCATGATGTTATGACTCAACAAGTATAGTAAATATGAATAAAATGCAAAGTCCTAACTTCAATTTTCAATGAATGATATGCTTCTTAAAACAAATGCAATTTTCAATTTCAACATTGCAATTATGAAGTAAAAATGCAATCTTTCATTACATGCACTAAGCTAATGAAAAGGATTCAAAATATCAAAATTCCAAGAAATGTAAGATGCCTAATATTTTTTTTTTTCAAATATAAGAAAAAATGAAAATGCATGGACTGAACAACAACTTGATATATAAAAACTCTACTATGTATAGAAAGAGATAACTCAAGTAGGATACCAAGGAGCAGAACACCCATCCTAATGTACAAGGAAAATCAAAATGAAAAGGTGATGAGAAATACTTCGCCTGAAAATTCAACCCCAGACAGGCTTCCTATCATCCCATAGACACTTAACAGTCACTACAAAGACCCAAGAAGACTCAGTAAACATCAAATCCCACCCAACAAACACCAAACCCAAAAAACAAGCAAATAGGGCTGATGTACGCGACTGTTCAAGGAAACAAAGCATATGTACGCAACTTGCAATGGGACAACTAATGTATATACACGATTGTCAAGCCAAAAACCATTTATATGTTTCAAAAACAAATCTAGGCAAGGGAGAAGGATGAAAAAATTAGACCCAGAGTGAACATAGGCTGTCAACCAATGATACGACAAGAAACACAATAGGAACGAGAGAAATCTAAGGAAAAAAACACTCCAAACCCTAAGAAATAAGATTCAATCCCTAGTATGGTCGCCAATTCTATTACGAGGAAAATCTCTCTATGGCTAGGGTAAACCAGAACAGACGAAAATGACTGCAGAACTTAAATCTATTCTCAAGTATGCTATGTAAACAAATATTCTAGCAAGACAAGATAAAAGACCTATCTCGTCTAGACGTTCAATGAATTCCACCATTGAGCACTTGACCCAAATCAATATACCTACAACTAGTCCTCAACAACCAAGCAAAGCAAGCATATGGTGATAATAAATGATGTTATCAAATTCAATAGAATAATCCATTAGTAAACATGAGAAATATGCCCATGGAATAATAATTCAAATATTTGCAAGATATCAATTGGACGGGAAAATAGTATTTCTATTAATATATGATCATCAATAGTGAAAATGTTACAGACTTCCATGTTAGCATGGTTCAGAACTGAGGAACTAAGTTCCTTCCAGCTGGGCTTCCACCACTTCAATCCTCCACCAAAGGAAAGCTCATAAAAGAGAGAGAATGGAACTCTCAATCAATAAGGGAAGAGCTTGGGGGATGAACACTGTGTTCAGACTTAAAGGACAAAGGAATGCAAAATCAATATGAAGTAAATAATTTCTCCAGAGTAACTTTGTTCTCAAAGTTGAATCCTTCTCTTTCTTTCCATAACTCGGAATTGGCCCATTTATAGCCTTCAAACAAAACTGAATAGCTGAGTCAGAACGTTTCCAGTATATGGAAGGCCAAGGATCATATATCTCTTGTCGTGACATGGAAACCCGACTCCATTTTTCATTTTTGGGCACAAATCCCAATGTATGTGGGTTGTAGTGGATCAACCTACGTATACACATGATGTATAGTAGTCAAGGAGCATACATGTGGAAAAAATGTATTTTTTAGCTATGAAACTTGCAAAAAGGGATGACAAGTCTGCATAGGGAAATGGAAAAAGGCCTTATGTGCAAGATCACACAGGGGAGGCAAATCTTGTTGTAACAATATTACCAACTTGAATAGAATTTTACTTTTAGGGTGAGGCAAATCTTGATTTTACCTCTTTTAAAACAAATCCTCATATTGATCCACCATTGGTTATTCAAGATCCTTGAGGAATTTATATATTGAATTCATAGTAAATTTTTAACCCATCTCTAGGAAGGAGGTTGAAGTGGTGAAGCCCCTAGTCTTGTGTCCTGCATGTATAAGCATGCTAGTTAAAGAAACTAGAAGATTCATAACCCTACTAATAGCCTTTTCCTTGTTACCAACCTTCATATAAAAGTATTTTTCTTGTCCATCTTGTCATGCACAATAGTCAAGTGCTATGATTCTTATTTCAATTAAATTTGTGGGCATAGTACACATTTTGATAACTTTCAATATAGTTATTATGAGTCGTTTGATTTACCTACAACCATTTTACTTTGGCTAAGTTGTGTCCCTAAGTTTGTTTTTGATTGAGACATGGTCATTATACCTTGCAAAGAATTTGTTCTGTGTGATCACAATATTTGGAAATTTATTTCTCATTATCATGTTGAAATATGATTGCAACACTAGAGGAAGACCCAACATAAACATATCCTCATTATCTATTTTGAGAAGTACACCTCAAGTCATATTTGAAGACAATAATTTGAGAGGCACCCTTATTCCATCCATCTTGATGTGTTGAGCATGCTATATGTAGGTCCTTATCTAAATTTTGGTCCATAAACTTACTAATGCTAGCCAATAGTAAAATAGTAGTAGATATGGATTTTTGTAATCCACTATTTGTTTGGATTTGGACCCTATTACACCCCTAGGAAAGATCCCAACACTATTACTATTCACTGCCTTATATTATCACTCTGTAATTTCCCTTGGCTATGGGAGGGAAACCACATAGGTA
The DNA here is from genome assembly GCA_000966675.3 of Picea glauca. NCBI lineage: Eukaryota > Viridiplantae > Streptophyta > Pinopsida > Pinales > Pinaceae > Picea > Picea glauca. The sequence goes on from JZKD02S1763922.1 coordinate 100,480, forward strand.
ACCATAGACCACTTTGGGCTTGGAATCTGGCCTTTCCAAACCAGAGAGGGCTCTCTCAATTTAAATTAGGCTCAGTGGCTAGATCTAAAATAGAAATAAGGTTTTAAGATGTGGTGGATGGAAAAGGTGAAAAATAATTTGTTGGGCATGGAGTCTATTTTAAGGTAATGGGAACTATCAGTGACTGGTGGTGGAATTCTCAAGGAAGCAGAGGCAAGATAGTAGATGTTTTGAGTTATTCAAATTGTTGTAGTATGGGCGAGGGAGATAAATATAGAACCAAATGACTTTGGAGCATCAATCACAGGATGAATTCCAAATCATTTTAGAGGAAAACATACGAAAGCACTCAACAAATATGAAAACAAAGCATAGCAAATGAATTCTGTAATCAGAAAATTGATGCTAAATATTGAAGAAATTTAACATCAAATGGAGAACTTTGATTCTTTGTGAGAAATTTGATTGTAAAAAGAATGAAAAATCATTGGTGGTTTCCAACAGGCCCGAGACTCCCTACTAAAGATCGAAGGTAACATAATTAGTTATAATGACCCTCATGGGCTTAACAACCAATCGGTCAGATCCCCCCAGAGAGGTAATCCTCCATAAAGGTTGTGTGTTTTCTCACCCTTATCTAACCCATGGTACCTGTAGAATAACCCCTGCAAGTAACTATGTGGCACCTCAGTCAAGCAACTAAGAAACTGATGTATAACCGATGCAAATGCAAGCAGTCGTAAGTCAGGTCCATTGTATGGGTAGGGTAGCAAAGCCTGAAACCTTTAAAGTACTGCCTCTCACAGAGGTAAAGGCACTAGTGAGATCCCCAGATACTAATAGATCCTCAGAAATATATCTGACGCTAAGAAGGTATCAGGGGGATATCCCTTCAACCAACCTCGTGCGAACTCGTGATTAACTTCGATGTGAGCGAAGCCTCCTGATATTGCCAATTATACAATGTATTTATCCACTCCCTTTGTCAGACACATATGTTGATTTAATTGCCTTGGAGAATTTTACTAACAAAATCCTATTCCAAGGCACTAAATCCTCAGTTGGTTTGTGCACCCTAGAAATTAAAATCGTGACTAATCAATTTTAAATTATAGCGTTACTTTTAATGACCATGCTTACTCAAAATTTTATGGTAGTGGAACTCATGATGTTATGACTTAGCAAGTATAATAAATATGAATACAATGCAAAGTCCTAACTTTAATTTTCAATGAATTATATACTTCTTGAAACAAAGGAAATTTTCAATTTCAACACTGCAATTTTGAAGTAAAAATGCAATCTTTCATTACATGCACTAAGCTAATGACAAATATTCAAAAGATCAAAATTCCAAGAAATGTAAAATGCCTAATATTTTTTTATTTTCAAATATAAGAAAAAATGAAAATGCATGGACTGAACAACAACTTGATATATAAAAACTCTACTGTGTATAGAAAGAGATAACTTAAGTAGGATACCAAGGAGAAGAATAGTCACACCAATGTACAAGGACAATCAAAATGAAAAGGTGATGAGAAAGACTCCGCCCAAAAATTCAACCCTAGACAGGTTTCCTGTTATCCCCTAGACACTTAACAGTGACTACAAAGACCCAAGAAAACTCAACAAACATCAAATCCCACCCAGAAACCACCAAACCCAAAAAACAAGCAAAGAAGGCTGATGTACGTGAATGTTCAAGGAAACAGAGAATATGTACGTAGCTTGCAGTGGGACAACACGTGTATATACGCGACCGTCAAGCCAAAAACCACGTATATGTTTCAAAAAAAAATCCAGGCAAGGGAGAAGGATGAAAAACTTAGACCCAGAGTGAACATAGGTTGTCAAAAAATGATACGACAAGAAACACAATAGGAACGAGAGAAATCTAAGGAGAAAAACACTCCAAACCCTAAGAAATAAGATTCAATCCCTAGTATGGTCGCCAATTCTATTATGAGGAAAATATCTCTATGTCTAGGGTAAACCACAATAGACAGAAATGACTGCATAACTCAACTCTATTCTTAAGTATTCTATGTAAACAAATATTCTAGCAAGACAAGATAAAAGGTCTACCTCATCTAGACGTTTGATGAAGTCCATTGTTGAGCGCTTGAGCCAAATCAATATACCTACAACTAGTCCTCAACAACCAAGCAAAGAAACCATATGGTGATAATAAATTATGTTAGCACATTCAATAGCATAATCCATTAATAAACATGACAAATACGCCCATGGAATAATAATTCAAATATTTGCAAGATATCAATTGGACGGGAAAAGAGTATTTTTATTAATATATGATCAACAGAAGTGAAAATGTTACAGACTTCCGTGTTAGCACAGTTTAGAACCGAGAAACTAAGATCCTTCCAGTTGGGCCTCCACCACTTTAATCCTCCACCAAAGGAAATCTCATAAAAGAGAGACAATGGAACTCTCAATCAATAAGGGAAGAGCTTGGGGGTTGAACACTGTGTTCAGACTTAAAGGACAAAGGAATGCAAACTCAATATGAAGTAAATAATTTCTCCAGAGTAACTTTGTTCTCAAAGTTGAATTCTTTCTCTTTCTTTCCATAACTTGGAATTGGCCCATTTATAGCCTTCAAACAGAACTGAAGGGATGAGTCAGAACATTTCCAATATATGGAAGGCCAAGGATCATATATCTCTTGTCGTGACATGGAAACCCGACTCCATTTTTCATTTTTGGGCACAAATCCCAATGTATGTGGGTTGTAGTGGATCAACCTACATATAGACATGTTGTATAGTAGTCAAGGAGCATACATGAGGAAAAAATGTATTTTTTAGCTCTGGAACTTGCAAAAAGGGATGACAAGTCTGCATAGGGAAATAGAAAAAGGCCTTCTGTGCAAGATCACATAGGGTGAGGCAAATCTTGCTATAACAATATTACAAACTTGAATAAAATTTTACTTTTAGGGTGAAGCAAATCTTGATTTTCCCTCTTTTAAAACAAATCCTCATATTGATCCACCATTGGTTATTCAAGATCCTTGAGGCATTTATATATTGAATTCATAGTGAATTTTTAACCCATCTCTAGGAAGGAGGTTGAAGTGGTGAAGCCCCTAGTCTTGTGTCCTGCATGTGTAAGCATGCTAGTTAAAGAAATTAGAAGATTCATGACCCTAATAATAGCATTTTCCTTGTTACCAACCTTCATATAAAAGTATTTTTCTTGTCCATCTTGTCATTCACAATGGTCAAGTGCTAGGATTCTTATTTCAATTAAATTTGTGGGCATAGTACACATTTTGACAACTTTCAATATAGTTATTATGAGTTGTTTGAATTAACTACAACCATTTTACTTTGGCTAAGTTGTGTCCCTAAGTTTTTTTTTGATTGAGACATGGCCATTACACCTTGCAAAGAAGTTGTTCTGTGTGATCACAACATTTGGAAATTTATTTTTCATTATCATGTTGAAATATGATTGCAACAATAGAGGAAGACCCAACATAAACATAACCTCATTATCTCTTTTGATAAGTACACCTCAAGTCATATTTGAAGAAAAAAATTTGAGAGGCACCCTTGTTCCATCCATCTTGATGTGTTGAGCATGCTATATGTAGGTCCTTATCTAAATTTTGGTCCATAATCTTACTAATGCTAGCCAATAGTGAAATAGTAGTAGATATGGATTTTTGTAATCCATTATTTTTTTTGGATTTGGACCCTATTACACCCCTAGGAAAGATCCCAACACTATTACTATTCACTGGTTTATGTTATCACTCTGTAATTTCCCTTGGCCACGGGAGGGAAACCACATAGGTAACCATAGACCACTTTGGGCTTGGAATTTGGCCTTTCCAAACCAGAGAGGGCTCTCTCAATGTAAATTAGGCTCAGTGGCCAGATCTGAAATAGAAATAAGGTTTTAAGATGCGGTGGATGGAAAAGGTGAAAAATAATCTGTTGGGCATGGAGTCTATTTTAAGGTAATGGGAACTATCAATGACTGCTGGTGGAATTATCAAGGAAGCAGAGGCAAGATAGTAGATGTTTTGAGTTATTAAAATTGTTGTAGTATGGGTGAGGGACATAAATATAGAACCAAATGACTTTGGAGCATCAATCATAGGATGAATTCCAAATCATTTTAGAGGAAAAAATATGAAAACAGAGCATAGCAAATGAATTCTGTAATCAGAAAATTGATTTTAAATAATGAAGAAAATTAACATCAAATGGAGAAAAATGAGAGAAAAAATATAAATGAAGATAACGAGGACACAAAACTCAAAATTTTCTACACAAGAATCTATGGTAAGAGTAATTCTGGACTTCTGACTGATATTCCATTAAAACTCAAAATTACACAAGTGCTCAAAGAGATGTCTCTTCTATGATTTTTTCCAACCCCTTTAGTCAATCAGAATTACAAATTAATATAGAAAATACTCTTCCCCAAGATGAGGAGGTCGAGCTCAACTACTTCCCAAAGTTAGATTTGGTTACAAAATTATAGAAACACGTTTAGAACTACCTGCTAGGAAATATGAATCAATTTTATGGAAAATAGGGGTCAAAGATAACATCATATATCTAGAATAATGATAGAGTTTAGGAAAAAGAGAGATTTTGTGAATGGTATTGTTCTTCACAAAAGCCTCTTTCATTTTTCCAAAATTCCTCTCCAGAGTCTCAAGATCCGCACCCAAAGATAATGACTAAAACAAGAAATCATTAAATGTTTAAATATGAAAAATATGTTGTAAAGATACATTCAAATCCTCCAAACCATGATACCTGTGAATAAAATGAGAGAGTTTTTTGTGAATGGGATCGTTATTTCCAAAATACTCTTTCATTTTTCGAAAATCCTTTTTCATTTTTCCAAAATTCCTCTCCAACGTCTCAGAATCTGTGCCCAAAGATAATGACTAAAACAAAAAATCATTAAATGTTTAAATCTGAAAAATAGGTTGTAAATATCGATTCAAATATTCCACACCATGACACCTATGAAGAAACTGAGAGAGATTTTCTTGAATGGTATTATGATTGACAAAATTGTCTTTTAGTGTTCAAATATTCCTTTTCATTTGGTCAGAAACTGAGTTTGAAGTTGACTACAAAAACAATCATTTCCAAAACTTGGATAGCAAACTTGTACAATGAGTTTCCTTTTGACATTTTGTTCAATTGTTTGGATTTGATTGATGGATGAAGGTCACTGATTGACATTTTGACACTTGAGATGATGATAAGCATCCCTAGGACCACTTCATTACCCTTTCAAACACCATTTTCTTCAACATCCTAATATATGTCAAATACTCTATTCAGAATTTGAACCTTGAGAAAATTATAGGACACTAACATTGGCTCTAATGGGGATGTTTTCCTCCCTGTAAGGTAGAAAGAACCCGCTTACCAAGTTATTTCATCCATTGGGTTGATCCTAACCTACAAACTGACCGATGTCTTTCTCCAACTAAAACCAAACCCACTCGTCAAACTGTATAGTGGAATCTGAAAAAAATGTTGTAAACTAAAAATTGAAATGAAAACTAACTACTGAAAAAAATGCTCATAGTGTTGAGCTTATTTACACACTTACCTACTCTAATTGTTGAATGAACTGCCAAATCAAGTGACCAAGTTCCTTCATCCATTGGGTTGATCCTAACCTACAAACTAACGGGTGTCGTTCTCCAACTGAAACCAAACCCACTCTTCAAATTGTATAGTGGAATATGAAAACAATGTTGCAATCTAAAAAATGAAATGAAAACTCACTACTGAAAAAGATGCTCAGAGTGTTGAGCTTATTCATACACTAACTGCTGAATGAACTGCCAAATCAAGTGAAATAAAAAACCCAATGTAACCATGCAAGCAATTTTTCCACTGTGTAAATTATTTGCATGTCTTTGATCAAGAGAAAAATAAAAAAAACCAACTTGATGGAAACTAGAATAGAAGCTTGCAAAAAAATTCAGTGTTGACAAAATTTGAAAAATCTAAAAATATGGGTCCACTTACAAATTCCAGGAACACTGCAAAAGGATCTTCAAGACAATGGAAACTGATGTCATGTTCAACCAAAAGATTTTGACTATGATGTAGATGATCGACATACCATGGATGAAACCATTCATATGCATCCCTGCTTCCATGCAAATCCAACTGATGGTTGTCAAGAAAATGCTGAAAATCTGCATAAAATTGTTGCGATAACACCCTTGCTGGAAAGAATGTTATAACTAGTTTTGAAATTAACTAACCATCATCTATATTTCCAGTCTTACATCTAATCGTAGGCTGCAAATTTTGACTATTGAAACCATCCATAACATGCTACAGGGTCATGAAACACACGAGAAGGTTGCTGGAATTTGTTGTCAATTTGTTCCAATGAGACTATATGACCTTGCATTAGCTCACACTCCTTTGCTTCAGTGATGATTTTAAATTTTTTTCTTCAAGAACTCAAATGAATAAAAACATAATGGTAAATAATTACCTTCAACTGATTCATTGTTTTCTTCATATTCAATATCATAACTAGGAAATTACTGAAAATAATTATTTCCTAATGGAGAAAATGCAGATGATTGCTCTAGAAAATCAACACAAAAATCGACAACATAATCATCATAATACTCATCATACTTGGGAAAATCATGAAATCATGCAATGCCATCTAACATGAAAAAACTTGGGACATCAACTTGCTCTTCAGCAGGCTAATCTACAAATTCACTTTCATGACAACTTCATTGAAAATTTTGAAAAAAATCATGACAAAATCAACATTCTGCTCATGAGGAAGAGACTTAAAATTCAAATTAGTAGCAAATGTTTTTGGGACAACAAATTGTGGATCATCAAACTATTCATTATTCTCTACAAATACATCAGCATTAAAAACTTCAAGAAAATGCATGATCTCTTATTAATCCTCTACTCAAAATTCAGATCAGTTGCTTTTTGTTCATTGTCACTCTCATGTTCTTCTATATCCAACTTTTTGTCATCAATCTGATCTGGAATCTTTCCACAATCTTGAAGGTTATATTCCACTTCATGTGCATCAAGAAACATTTTTTTCAAGGACATAAACTTCCTTTCCATGAGAAGAAAAGACAGATCCAGATGAAAGGATGTTGCATTACACAACATAGAAAGAACTTCTGGGGGTTGAATTTCTTTAGGCATATTGTAATACAAACCATAAAACCTTTTGTTGAACATAGAGACGGTTTCATTACTCTGTCTCTTCATGGCACAGAACTTGGAAAGGTACTGATCAAATGGTTTTCTCTCAACCCAAGATTTCAGAAAAAATTATTTTATTTCCTCCCATGAGTTGATAGATTTATGATGTAAGTGTTTCAACCAATATTTAGCATCTCCTTATAGTGACTGAGAAAAGGCTGTCATGCACACATCATCGTGCTCAATTTCAAAGAAATCTGCAAAAGCTCAAAATCACGGATATGTTTCTCAGTTGTAGGGTTACCCGGTTCTCCATAAAATAGAGGTAGGTATTTATAGTTCTTTGGAGGAAAAACATGTAGGATATGAGGTAACTGAAGTGGTCTATATCTGTTACACATCAAAATTACTCAACTGGATAAGTGTCGCATATTCCTCTCAATTGTCGTAAGTGTCACAACTTCCTTACAACTTTCGCAAGTGTCACAAAGTTGGTTACAAGTGTCGCAAATGTTGTTTGGGCATACTGCCATAATGATGACACTAAAGAGACACTTAAAACATCTTATGCACTTGGTTTGAAGAAGGAGAACTGGTTCACTGGAGTCAAACAACTCTTAACACCTGAAAAGGGCTTTCAATCAAGAGTTTTGAGGGGGAACGCTCCCCTGAAACAACCTTAGGAGCGCTGGCGCTCCCCTATAAGGCCTCAGGGAGCGTTATAACGCTTCCTTACCCCTCTACAAGAGCGCTGCCCACTTTTGAAGCACCGGTGCTCCCCTTAAGCCTCTCTGGGAGCGTTCTAGCGCTCTGATGCCCCTTTTGAAGGAGTGCTCCCTAATCTAGGTCAGTTGTTAGCCCGGTGAGGAGAATAAGGAAAGGATCTTTCGAGATTAGGAGGCATTTGTACTCGAATTCTTGGTTTCATCAAGAGATCGCTGATCTAAGGAGGAGGTTCCCAACTTGTTCTAAACATAACTCAAGAGTTTAAGCTCCTCCCAACCTATATAAGCAAGCTCTATGATGGTGGAAAGGGGGGAAGAATTGCTAGCATGAAACCTATGATCTCATAGGAAATACATAGTCAGCCAAAAGAGAAGTGATCAGTGAAGCTGCTATCAACCAGGTTGTGGATATTTCGAGCAAGGGTTAGACGAAGGGGACTTGACGAAGCTGTTGCATTCACATCTATGATTGTAAGTACTGTTGTCATTATTATCATTAATATGACACGCTTGGCCTATTTCTTTCTAGTTTGTGTCTGATGTTACATGAACTTATCGTTAATTGATAGATCTGTTTTCAAGATAATATCAATAGAGTAGGAAGTAGTCGTATCTTGTTTGTCTGCAGAGCTCAGCGAGGAGCAAAGGATTGGAGCGCAACTCAGAGCATTCAGGGACAAACATCGATTAAGAGGTACTTCTGTTATCCTTCCTTCTCACGTATTGGTTTAGATAGATTTGAAAGGAAGTCAGTGTCCACGTTAAGAATTTTTCTGTCTAGGGTTAAGGTCAAGCTCTAGAGGTGATCTACCTGTCCGTAGGGAGATTTTCCTACAACAGAAACTGGAGACTCCACTGGGGAGATAGCCTCGAATCAAAACCTCTTGTTTTGATTCCTCCTCATTGACCTAGTTCTATCCCTTGATTGTTTCACACCCGGTTCACTCCTCTTTTGATTGGTTTCATGAGATGATTGGCTCCTTACCTTATCACACTCAGCATACTTGTCAAGTTTGAATCCCAATTTTTGGAATTTTCTGACAATTTTTGGAGTTTCAGACCCTGGCGCCCCTGTCCTAGTGTTAACAGAGCGCCAACACTCCTAATATCTTTGCACAGAGCGCTATAGCGCTCCTTGCCCTTGGCAACAGAGCGCCAACCTCTTTTTGGCCCAATAACCCTCCAGAATTGCCTTTTTCAGGGTTTGCCTCTGTGTCCCTTTTGCTGAGTGATCTAGTGAGTCAATTTTTCTTCCTTTTCAGCCTTGACATTTGCCTTTTTGAAGAATAAACATCTCATTAGTTGGATCTTGTAGCCTTCTTCACCATTTTCATTGAGTTTTTCCCTGTTGAGTGAAATTCGAAACCCATGCATTGTTCTTCTCTCCTCATCAGCTGAGTAAAAACCCTGGTGAAGGTCATCAAAGGCCTACAGACCTCTTTATCTTGATTTGAGTCAAGGTCATTATTCTTCAACTTTTGCTTTTTGGGTGTGAATTTTGTTTTCTCTTTGATTGTTTCTTTTCTTTTCACTTTTCGTTTTGATTGCAACGAGAGGGTGCATTGTTTGTATGATTTTAGCTTGTGCTAGTTTGATTTTCATTCATACAAAGACAATTAGCAAGACAAGCATTGTGTTGAATTGATCTTTAACTCATATACAAACAATGAAAAAGAATCTCCATGATTGATTGTGCATATTAGAAGGCATTTAAAAGTTTTTGCATTACATCAAGATTTGATTGAGAAAAGAATCGTTTGGGGACACTCCGTAGTTGTGCTTGTTAGTGAAAATAACTCTCTCTCTCCCTTAGATAGACGTTCATCGAAAGGAAATGATTGCTTATCATATTCGATGCATTCTTTGGGTCTGAGTCATAATTCCATTTGTTTCACTTCCATACACCCCCTTTTTGCGTAAAGAACAGCCATAAAAATCAACGCTAATTAAAATTTATCTAGAATTTTTTCTTTGCTAGGATCCTCCACCAACAGTAGAATAGGTGTAGTACTTTGGAATAGGCTGTGAGCATAACTCTCCAAATTTTCCAAAAAAAATAGTAGCATCCTGAGTTAGGGAGAGTCAAATCCAGTTATCGTATAAGTCTGCCTGGGATCCCCCTCTCACACAGGGGTTACGCACGAGGTCGCATTCGGGTAAGCTATGGGGACTAACCCTCCGTGGTTTAACTGATTGTGGTGGTTGGATCATATTATGGGGGTCACTTTGAGGTAAATCCACAATTACTGCGTGGAAGCCTTCTAGTTGATTTCGGGCTTGATACCGTGCCTGTACGTTCCGATCGGACTGTCGACTGTTCCTGCCCAGGGGCTGACTGCGAATTGGTAACCTTAGTAGCCATAATATTTAGGGTCTTACACAAGGTAACGGTGACGGGAAGTCTCACTGTACCTGGAACAGACATTGTTCAAACTCACTCGGGATCCTTGGAGGGTAAATCCACAATTACTGCGTGGAAGCTTGCACCAAGGCGTAAGTCTGTTAACAAGGTCGCCATTGTAACTGTTCCACCCTACCTCCACCCCTTCTGGACTTTATTATGTGACGTTGGATGTCATCACCAACTAGTACGGTCATCAAAAGAAGGTCCTGTTTGCTTGGTTGTGATTCTTAGATTTTTTTAGCATGTGTTGTTTCTTTTCGCTAGTTGGCCATAGATTTCTTTCACCAATTCTTTTCCGCCAACATCAACCCTCCACGCCGTTCGCGGAGGCTACAGGGACTTCCTCCATAAAATATGGAAGGAAACACCCCTTTACCCTCTCATTCTACGGAGGAATATCCTCAACAAAGCGAGGTTCAAAACACTACAATTTCCCAGGAAGAAGTTCCCATCCCTTTGGAGAATTTTTGAATTGTCTCAGAATCTTCGAAAGCATATCGCATTCCGGAGGGATACGAACGACGGATCCTCCACTTAAATTCTGCCGGAGAATTTTTTGTCAATCCGGATATTCCGGTTGGGTCTCCTCAGAACCCTTTAGCCAATCGCCCTTTTTGGACTGCAGACGTTGTTCGGAGTCCACCACGCTTGGTGCGAGATCTTTATGGAACAGGAGAAGGTGCCGACACATCTTTTTCCTACACTGTACCCCCAAATCACTTCACCGGTACTACCACTTTTACAGCCACACCAATCGTTGGTCCGAACATACCGTCTGTTGGCCCAAGGCCTACTATTCCCCTCCAGACGGCCCATTCGACAATGGCCCCGCACATTCCGACTATCCCTACCGGTAATGCGGTAGTTAATCAAGCCCCGATCGACACACCTGTAACACCAAGACCTACACTCCCTTTTGGATTTAGGGCACTGAACGCGTCTGCTACCACCACTGCCCAAATCACTACTCAAATTGTACCGGGAAGTTCCATACCTATCCAACAACCCGGAGGGACTAGACTTGGTGGTCCTAACCCGATCGGAAACATTGGTCAGTCATTGGCATTTAGCTTTCAGATCCCGGGAACTCTACCTCAAACTGGGGGGCATCCTCCCTCCGGAGGACAAATTCCATTCGGAGGGAACCCTAATGCTGGGGGGCATCCTCCCACCGGAGGACAAATTCCATTCGGGGGGCACCCTCATGCTGGGGGGCAACCTCAAGTCGAAGTCCACCATCAACCACAAGGACAAAATGTGTCCGTTGCACCCAATCGATGGAGCATCCCTTTTCAAGGAAATCCGCATGCCTCCATGGGACAAAATGTTCAGACTCCGCAACAACACCCTTATGGACAAATGCCAAACCCAACCTATAACCCTCAAAACCCATCTGGTTATCCTCCACTCACACATGCTTCTCAAAACACCTCAAATCCTGCGTACCTTGGTCAAAACCAACCTCATATGCGAGGGCCCACTAGTTATAATTATCCACATAACTCGGTAATGGGCCCCACTAGTGCACCCCTGCCACACCAACATTACCCACAGGTTAACCGACAACTACCTTTTCTGGCTGCCCTGGATCTTCTAGACTTGTCTCGGTTAACGAATGATCCCATTTATCATTCTCCGGTTTGGCCAGCTATTCCAGCAAAACTTCCTTCTGATATCCCAAAATTCGACGGAAAGTCCGGAGAAGACCCAAACAACCACGTGATGACTTTCCATTTGTGGTGTTCATCCAACTCCCTCATGGACGAATCTATTCGTTTGCGTCTTTTCCAACGAACACTTACGGGTTCCACAGCAAAATGGTATATTGAATTACCACGCGCATCTTTTCACGATTTCAACTCCCTCGCCATGTCCTTCCTCACACACTTCCAACTATCCATTCAATACGAGACGGGTACTGAACTATTAACCTCCCTTCGTTAGACAACTTCCATACACATCTCCGATCATATCCATGAATGGAGACGACGAAGAAGGCTAATCAAAGCGGTCATCCCCGACCAATTATTAGCAGAATGGTTCACGAAATCATTATTACCCCAGATCGCTCGTGATGTTTCCATGGGCAGTGTGGTCACCGAGGAAGAAGCCATTGCCCGAGCTCAGTACTTAGACTTAGTATATTCACAATACGGTACTCTGTATGAGTTGATACCGAACGCTACCCATGCCACTAACGATCCATCCAAACCATCGACTGCTTCGCATGCGGATGGAGTTATTGGCTCCGTCAAAACCCAATCTACTACCCAATCCACTGGAATGACTCAGCGGCCTGCTTCGACGGCTGCTCCTATTTCGACTGCACCCTCTTCTACCCCCACCCAAACTCAGGTCTCTGATGTGAATGTGGTCCAATCAACCCCTTCACAACAACTTCGGGGCAAGAAGAAAGTGAGAAACAAAACAAAGAAGAAAAATAACAACGAACAACCCAAAACCCAACCGCAAACCCCTGCTGCCAGAAAACAACCACAACGAAAACTGAAATTCCCATGTCTCATTTGCAGTGACGATCACTACACTCGAGACTGCCCACATCGCGATGAAGTGGCCAAAATTTTCAAGGGAAATTCGCAACCCGCTGTGCTTACTTAGCCTTTTCCGCAACAACAATCTTTGGTTGCACAAACCCCCACGCCGGGGGGTAGTTCCAACCAACCCCTTGATGACGCCTCGACAAGCGCCCACATTTACATGTTTAACGGGGTTAATCTAACC
>JZKD02S1763922.1:174033-190957 GCA_000966675.3 Picea glauca
AGGTATTGAATTTCAGGGCTAGCGAGCCACTTTTGGTTCTCCGGGCCAGTGGAGTCTAAATACAGTATTTAATTCTCGGTGGAAGTTAACGCCACCTTTTTAGGTGCCTTCCACCACCATCGTGGCCTCTTTTCTGCACATCCCCTCTCAGCAGTTCTGCAATAAATTCAAAATATTATTCACATTCTTTGGCCTCTTCCTGCAAGTCCATTTACATCACATGTTCATACTTATGAGTTTTCTATAGTCCTTGGCCAGTCCAGTTATATTTACAATCTGGGGGAAGCAAGGTGTTACAGTATGCCAAGATTGTGTTGAAGGAAAATCTCCCTGCGGACAGGTAGATATCTTCTTGAGAGCTAGACTCTTAACTCTTAAGACAGAAGGTGTTTAACATGGACACTAGCTTACTTTTAGATATAGATAAACTAATGTGTGAGGAGGAAGGAGAAAATAAGTACCTTTTTACCGGTTTGTCCCTGCACAGTCTGAGTTGAGCTCCAATCTTAAACTCCTCAATAAGCCCTGTAGACAAACAAAGATACAACCAACTTCCTACTCTATTGATATTAGCTTGAAGCAGATCTATCTATTAGAGACAAGCTCATGTGAAATCAAACATAGACTTGAAAGAAACAGACCAAGCATATTATATTAATGAGAACAACAATGAAAAAAACTTACAGCCATAGATGTGAGTGCAGCAGCTTCATCAAGTTCCCCTTGTCCAAACCCTTTCTTAAACAGTCCACGCATAGAATTTTGATGCTCCAAATGACATACCACTCATGAGATCATAAACTTGGTATAATTCTCAATCTCCATTCCCCATTTTCTTTCACCATGAGAAGGCCTGTTTAAATAGGCTTGGAGAGGCCCAACCACTTGATATATGTTTGGGGTAAGTTGAGGATTTTCCTCCTTTAGTTATGGATCTTCCCTAAGATCATGGCTTGACCAAGGATTCAAATCCAACTACCTTCAGATATTGAGGGGATCTTTCCCTCATTCTTCTCAATAAACCAATTTTCGCCTAAAATAGGTAGCGCTCCTCCAAAAGGGGCATCAGAGCATTATAGCACTCCCCAAGAGAAGGAAAGAAAGCGTTGGTGTTATAACGCTCCCCCAAAAGGGCGGAAAGAGTGTTATAACGCTCCCTGATAGTGTATAGGGGAGTTCTCCTCTCTGAAACTCAATTTTTGGTGGTTCTTCCAATAGCAAGAGACTTGTATTTCTAGTAGACTGATTCCTCCTCTTCACAACTAATATTTGAGGTGTCCTAAGTGTCCCTGTCATGTTGTTGGAGTCATGACATAAGAAAGAAGGCAGTGTGATGTTAGAAACACTTATACACTTGTGTTCAAGATGCGACACTTGCGACACTTGCGAAGTGAGTGATTTTGAGGTGTAACAGATTGCCCCCCAAAGTGTGAAGTTAGAAGATGAGAACTGATAATTGAAATACTTTGCAGACTTTCAAGCAAGGGTGCGGGCTCAGAGAACTTGACAGAAGTTGCACAAAACCATCAAACAAATGTTAATACATGCTTCAAACCCAAGTTGAGCATACCTATGCTTGAGTGATAAAGACTTACAAGATATTGCCGCCATAAAATACACTGTGGATCTATAATTATATTGACAAAATGGTATAGCCACTGAAGATACACTATGGATATATACTCCCATGACCTGAATTGATCGTAGCCATGAATAATACACAGTGGATCTATGAGATGACAAGACATAGCCATGACCAATACAAAGTGGATCTATGTGACAGTATATGTGTCATTGTTCAAGAGAAACTTTGTTGCAACCTAGGAAAAGTACATATTAAATTGATCACTCAACCCAAGGTCTTCTTACCGATCCCAATGTAGTACGAATATAACCATGTGAATAGATGTCATGATGTCAAACATGAAAGAAACCACTTGATTACCAGTCAATGATGTAAACCGTTAACAAGAGCGAGGGAAATCACCATTGATGTCAATGATTCCCAAGGTACCCTAGTACATTCCAACAAATGTGAATGGATGAGTTGAAGTCAAACGTCCATAGAATCATCCAATCAGAGGTCAATGATGTAAACCCACTTTCAAATGTGAGGAGGCCTACCATTGAGGCATGCAGGTCCTAAAATACTAACTGGTTTCTAAGTCTAGTTCCTGGATAATGTGTTGAAGTCGACATGAATAGACTCATCGAAGGAGGGCCTTGATGTATCCCCCATCAACGACACGAAACAAACATAGAGATGTAATTGGTAGATCAAATGAACATGGACTGACATGGGTATTGAGACAAGATATTTGTGATGGTTGACTCTCGAGGTGGATACTTCCCTTGAACACTGAGGCACAACAGCAAAAACATGACATGGACCAAAACACGATGATGCAGTGGATATGGTGACTTTGGTCGGGTGACCCAAAGGAGTAAGAAAAACTCATAGGATTGGTTCAGTGTAGAGGTTCAATGGATTAATATGTGCACAAAGACAAAGTGTCGTGTTCAAGGGCGACCATAAGAGTTACTGGGTAAAGTTCTCAAAAACTGCTTGGCTTGCTTCTTTCAATTTTTCCCCCATCCAGATAGATGAGTACCTCTTTTTAATTTAACGAGCTCGAGGAGGGTAACACATGCTCGATATAACTCACCTTTGTTAAGTTCCTCTTCCTTTGTTTAATGAACTGGAAGAAGTAAGGGTTCGGTCCCATACGGGCCCTTAAATGTATGATTGTTTTAATGAGTCCATAGAAGGTAAACTTGGTAGTTTTTCATGATTATAGAGTCTGGAAAAACACTTAAAAGAGAACTCTCTCAGTTCCTTTTTCATAAAGTAGCCTAATGAGACCGAAAAAGAGATAAACTATTGCTCAACAGACATTTTCTTCAAATGATTTAACGAGAGTGAAGAGAACAAGGTCACTCAACAATCTTTTCATGTTTAGAGAATCTAAAAAGATCTTAAAGAAGACTCCAATGTTGTCCTTTTTCGTAATGTTAGTCTCACGAGGCTGAAAAAGAGATAAATTATCACTCGAAAGACGCCCTTTCAAACCTTTTAACGAGTGGGAAAGGAAGCAATATCACTCGACAATCTTTTCATGTTTAGAGGGTCTGAAAAGAGCTTAAATACGACTCCAGGGGGTTCCTTTTTCGTGTATCCATACAGGTCCGAAAAAGAGATAAAAGTTTACCCAAATGCATTCTCATGTATTTTTTATCACAAGAAAGAACGAAGACTAAGCTCAATATGCCCCCAACTTGAAAGCTAGTGGCCTAACTCTAGAATGATCATCAAAAGGCTAGAGACATGCCCTCCAAGCTTCAATTCATTCACTGACTTTGAGGTTGTCACCAATTTCTCTACCAGATGAAAAAAAGGAGAAGGGTGGATGAAAAGAAGGTTCAAGAGAGGTGACTGTTTCATTTTTTAACGAGATTGACACAGGAAAAGAAAAACTATGCTCAAGACCTCTGTTTAATTTTTAACAAGCTTGCTACATAGAAGAGAAACTATGCTTCATAGCTTCTTCTGGATCATGGCTTCCAAGAGAATAATGCTTTGGAAGGATACCATGTCAAGGGACAAAACTCTGTCATGGCTTCCAGGAGATCTTTGTTGGATCGAAGATAATCACTCTGGAAGGAACACATGTCAAGGGTCACGATAGGAGTAAAGAGATCAGGCTCCAATAATCTGATCGAAGAAATCACCATGTCAACTACTGGATCCAAACCATCGGAATTTGAAGGCATGGGAGACAATGGAAAATCAACATCAGGAGGGGATATAGAGTGTATATCTTCCTGAATTTCTTCATGAGGGGGAAGAAAAGAGGATCGGTGATGGTTATCATCCTGAGGTAACTTGTCAATGTGAAGCATTTCTAGAATAGGTTCATAAGAAGAAAAAAATGGGAAAATGTAGTTGATCGAAGACGACAAGGAACTCAGCCATGATTGCATCGAAGAACCGTTAGGTGCCAATAGATGTTGGTCATCCAACGAAGGATAAGATGATTGGATAGAAACGTATGATGGTTTGGCTAGAATAAGTGGCACGGTGTCACCTAATACATCGAATTCCAATGGACGAGGTACAATCCAAGGGTCAGATGATTCCAAGGATTGATAAGCTACAGTTGAAATCATATCGACGGTGCACATATGATGTGTAGTTGGTGGAAGTGGTGTAGGGAAGGTACCCATGAGGCTAGAATATTTCAGTAAGCCAACACCAATGCTTTCATACGTGATATTGTGGTCTCCCATAAAAGGAATATTGTTGGTAGCGAGAGTGCAGGCATCGGTCGTGCAGAAATCCAACTGATCAACAGTGACAATTTTGTCCTGATGAGGAAATTGTACACATTGAAAGACTGACGAGGCAACGGAAGTCATAGAATAAAACCAACTTATTCCAAGTAACAAGTTGTAATCGAGAGGAGCATCGACCACCTCGACATCAACAGTAACATTTTTTCCACCTAATTGGATGGGCAAGGACTGTAAAATCCCATGGGGATGAAAGCCTCTCCCATTGAAGGCATGTAACATCATTGGGAATTTTTTAAGTGTGGGTGATTTTAAACCTTTCCAACACGCTAAAGACATGACACAAGTTGAGGCTCCCTCATCCAGAATAGTTCGGTGGATTTGTTGATTATGAACAACAACATCAACTTGAAAAGCAAGTTGGTGAGAGATTCAAGACGCATAATTGTCCAGGTTAAACATGATATGGTTGGACGAATCAGGATCAACAACACCAATAGTGGCCAAGAGTGTTCTACATTGACTGGGGAAGTGTTGTAGAACTTCTAACACAGACATAGCACACGGTGTTTGAGCCAAATCTTCAACAATGTTGTAGTTCTAGGTGGCATGTGAACTAGGATTAAAGGTAGATTTGCGGATAGTGTTCTTAGGAGGGCATAAGTTAGATTTGAACGTGGGTTTCTCAATCTGAAGTGGTCCATATGGAGGATTAACTTATGGAAGACTAATGGAGGATGTTGATTGATCTGGTAAATTACTGGTACCATTAGTGTCTTTTCCTTTATCAGGATTACCTAGTGTGTCATATGTCTTAGAGCGAGTGGTCAAATTAATCCCATTAAACATATAAATATGTGCACTCGACGATGCCTCATCATTAGGATGGCTAGAACTACCCCCAGGAGAGGGGGTTTCATCAACCATGGATTGTTGTTGTGGAAAAGGTTGAGTAAGCACAGCGGGTTGTGACTTTC
Organism: Picea glauca; assembly: GCA_000966675.3. NCBI lineage: Eukaryota > Viridiplantae > Streptophyta > Pinopsida > Pinales > Pinaceae > Picea > Picea glauca. The sequence continues at coordinate 179,301 of JZKD02S1763922.1, forward strand.
CTTGGAAAATTTTGGCCACTTCTTTGCGAAGTGGACAGTCTCGAGTGTAGTGATTGTCACCACAAATGATACATGGGAATTTCAGTTTCCGTTGTGTTTGATTTTCGGTCGCAGGTGTTTGATTTTTTGATTTTTCATTGTTATTTTTTGATTTATTCTTTGTCTAATTCTTACTTCCAGATTGTTGTGAAGGGGAAGATTAAACTGCATTCACCTCAGAGATATGAGTTTGGGGGGAGGTAGAGGAGAGTGTGGTCGATTGGGAAAAATATTGAGATTTTATGGAACCGATAACACCATCCACATGAGGTGAGTATGATGGCTTAGATGGATCGATATTAGCTCGAGCAGCATTCAGAAGAAAATCATACAAAGTACCAGATTGGGAATAAACCAAATCTAAATACTGAGCCCGAGCGATGGCTTGTTCCTCTGTGACCGCACCACCCATAGAAACATCACAAGCGATCGAGGGAAAAAGTGATTTAGTAAACCATTCTACCAATAATATGTCAGGAATGATTGCCTTGATCATCCTTCATCATCGCCTCCACTCATGAATATGGTCAGAGATATGCATGGAGTTATTTTGACGAAGGGAGGTCAAGAGTTTAGTACCCGTATCGTAGTGAATATGCAGTTGAAAGTGCGTGAGGAAAGACATGGCGAGGGAATTGAAATCATGAAAAGAAGCACATGGTAGTTCAATATACCACTTTGTTGTCGAGCCTATAAGTGTTCGCTGGAAAAGACGCAAACGTACAGAATCATCCATGAGGGAGTTTGATGAACACCACAAATGGAAAGTCATCACATGGTTATTTGGATCTTCGCCATATTTTCCATCAAATTTCGTAATATCAGAAGGAATTTTAGCTAGAATGACTGGTCAAACCAGTGAATGAAAAATAGGATCATTAGTTAATCGAGACAAGTCTGGGAGATCCAAAGTCGCAAGGAAAGGTAGTTGTCGGTTAATTTGCGAATGATATTGGTGCGTCATAAGAACACCAGTAGGACCATAAAATGGGTTAGGTGGATAGTTGTAACCAGTAGGTCCTCCTATATACAGTTGTTGTTGGCCAGGATAAGCAGGATTCGATGGTGGATGAGAAACATTTGCATAACCTGGTGGGTTCTGAGCATTATAGGCCAGGTGATTTGTTTTCCCGTGAGGAGGATAAACATTTTTCCCTTGATAATGGTAAGGAGTAGATCTTGGAGGAGGATACACATTAGACCCATGAGGAGGATAAGACTGTGGTCCCGAAGAACTCCAGGTGGTGTTTGGGATGCCGCCTAGATAAGATTGTCCGTAATATGTTTCGGAAGGAAGAGGATTTGATACCCCTCCCAGTGTATTACGAGATGAGTGCCCCCCAACGTGGGGTTGAATGAAAGTGCCTCCTGAAGATACTCCCCAGGATTGTGAAGGGTTTCCAGCAAACGAAGGTTTCCTTGCTGCTAGTGGTGGATTAACGACCGAGGAATGACTAGCAAACGGAGGTTTCCCATCAGGAGGAGCATAAAAAGGGGGTTGTCCCCTGGGAGGGGTAGGCCCACCATGGAAAGGTATTCCTCCAGGAGGGAAAGGTTCGTTAGATGGTGGTTTCCCTCCAGCCTGTTGTGTTGGGCTAGCAGGGGTCTGCATTCTCAGCTGAAGAGATGTCCCAACAGGATCGTGTGGAACATGTGGAGATGTAGAGTAAAAACTTATAGAAATGGGGGTAGATATTGAAGTGCCTTGGATATGAGTAGAGGTGATGAGTCCAACATTAGGATGGACTTGTGTTGGTGTAATAGTAGGGTTAATAACCTGATCGACTAGGTGATTCATGGTTTGACCGGATGGTCCTGTTTCACTAGGAGGGTCATGAGGATGAAAGGGTTGTTGAAAGGATTCGAAATGTTCATAGAGATTGCATCCCGATGAATTCCTCCATACAGAATGAGTAGGTGTGGGATTGGTATCTACTGCAGTGCTAGGACGAATAGGAGTCCTATACTCATCACCAAATATTGGTTCTGTGGATCCCATATATGTTTCGGTAAAAGTACTCTCTGGTATTCGTGGGACCTCTTCATCTATGATGTTACCAAGGGAGTCTAAACGAACTAAAAGTGGTTTGAAAGGGGTTACCAACATATATGTAGTGGGATTTTCAACCGTAACCAATGTGCCTTCTGAGTTATCTAACGGAGGAGCAATAACACTTCCAACGTCGAATTGATTTTCTACCTCTCTACGGTAGTTGTCTTTTGGAGGGTTAGGCGGTAAGGGTTGATAGCCTTCCGAAGGAATCCCTTGCATCCTACGTGATCAGCGAAGACCTTTATCATCTACAGGCTCAATTGTGGAGAATAACATAACACACTGAAAATCTAGGGCCAACTAACAAAAAGAAACAACACATGCTAATAAAATCTAGGAATCAACCAAGCAAACAAAACTTCTCTCGATGATCGTACTAGTTGGTGATGAAATCCAACGTCGTGTGATCAAGTCGAGAAGGGGCTAGGATATGGTGGAATAGTTACAATGGTGACTACTTAACAAACTTTCACCTTGGTGCAAGCTTCCACGCAACAATTGTGGATTTACCCTCCAAGGAGACCGAGTGAGTTTGACCAATGTCTATTCCAGGTAGAGTGAGACTTCCCTTCACCATCACCTTGTGTAAGTACCTAAAGATTATGGAAACTAAAGACACCAATTCGCAGTGAGTCCCTGGGAAGGTATACTCGACAGTATGTTCGAAAATGTATGGGAAGGATAACAAGTCTGAAATCAACCCGAGAGGCTCCCACACATAATCATGGGTATACCTCCAAGTGACCCCCAATATACGATCCGACCACTACAAACAGTTGAACCACGGAGGGATAATATTCGTAATTCACCCGAATGAGACCTCGTGCGTAACCCCTGTATGAGAGGGGGATCCCATAAAACTGATGCGACAATTGGATTGGAATCTCCCTAGCTCGGGATGCTAATGTTTGTTTTGAAAAGTTTGGAGAGTTGTACTCACAACCTAATCCAAAGTGCTAACCCTAGTCTACTGTTGGTGGAAGATCCTAAAAACAAAAATGTTCGAGATTGTTTTTAATTATCATTTGTTTTATAGTTGTTCTTTACTCAAAGGGTGTATGAAAGTGAAACTGATGGAATGATGACTCAATTCCCAAAAAGATGCATAAAATATGATAAACAATTGTTTCTTTTCAATGAATTCCTAATTAAGGGAAAGAGAAAGAGTCATTTTCACTATCAAACACTAATATGAAATGTACTCAATCAATTGGTTTTCAATCGAATTCAATGTAATGCTAAAATATTTCATAAATGCCTTCTAATATGCAAACCAATCACTAATATGTATATTTTTCGTTTGTATGCGAATGATGATTAATTCAATGAAAAAACTTCTCCTGCCAACTACCCTTTCAGATCAAGGAGATTCGAACAAGCATAAGCAAATTTCACACAAACAACACACCCTCTTGCTATGATTGAAGCAAGAAGAAAAAGAAAAAGATAACAAAGAAAATCAAACAATTCACACAAAAGAGAGATGTTTAAGAGAAATGACCTCGAAAAACCAAATGAGATGATTCACAGATTTCTGATGCCCTTCACCAGAGTTCCCGCTCAGTCGGATAAGAGAGAAGAAAGCAGCGGATTGATTCCAAGTTCTCAATAGCAGAAAAACTCAAAATAAGGAAGAAGGCCACAAAATCTGAAAAAAAAAAGTGCTTATTTCTCAAAAGGAAGAATGTCAAAGGTCAATAGGAAGAAGCATTGAATCACAAAGAAGCTCAACAAGTGAAAAAACAGAGACTAGTCTTTAGAAAAGACAATTCTGGAAAGGATTTTTTGCAAAGAGAGGATAGCGCTCTAGTGTAAGGGGAACCAAAGCATTATAACGCTCTATCTAATGCCTTTAGGGAGCATTGGCACCCTGATAACAAGGTAGGGGAGCGCCAAGCTTCCACACCTCACAAAATTGTCCAAAAAACCCAAAATTTCAGTGAAACTTTGGCAATCAAGATGAATGTGATAAGATAAGGAGTCAATCAACATATGAAATCAAACATATGGGGTGAAAAAGGTCTAAAAATAATAAAGGGTAAGACAAGGTCTGTGAGGAAAACCAAAACTGAAAGTTTTGATTCAATCCCCAGTGGTGTCGCCAATTTCTATTGAAGGAAAATCTCCCTGCGGACAGGTAGATCTCCTCTTGAGATCTAGACTCTTAAATCTTAAGACAGAAGGTGCTTAACATGGACATTAACTTCCTTTTATATCTAGATAAACTAATGTGTGAGGAGGAAGGAGAAAATAAGTACCTTTTTACCAGTGTTTATCCTTGCACATTCGGAGTTGAGCTCCAATCGTAAACTCCTCGATAAGCCCTGTAGACAAAAAAAGATACAACCAACTTCCTACTCTATTGATATTAGCTTGAAACAGATCTATCTATTAGAGACAAGCTCATGTGAAATGAAACACAGATTTGAAAGAAACAGGCCAAGCATATTATATTAATGAGAACAATAATGAAGAAAACTTACAGCCATAGATGTGAGTGCAGTAGCTTCATCAAGTTCCCCTTGTCCAAACCCTTTCTTAAACAGTACACGCATAGAATGTTGATGCTCCAAATGACATACCACTTATGAGATCATAAGTTTGGTATAATTCTCAATCTCCATTCCCCATTTTATTTCACCATGAGAAGGCCTGTTTAAATAGGCTTGGAGAGGCCCAACCACTTGAGATATCTTTGGGGTAAGTTGAGGATTTTCCTCCTTCAGTTATGGATCTTCCCTAAGATCATGGCTTGACCAAGGATTTGAATCCAACTGCCTTCAGATATTGAGGGGATCTTTCCCTCATTATTCTCAACAAACCAATTTTCACCTAAAATAGGTAGCGCTCCTCCAAAAGGGGCATCAGAGCATTATAGCGCTCCCCGAGAGAAGGAAAGCAAGAGTTGGTGTTATAACACTCCCCCAAAATGGTGGAAAGAGTGTTATAACACTCCTTGATAGTGTATAGGGGAGCGCTCCTCTCTGAAACTCAATTTTTGGTGGTTCTTCCAATAGCAAGAGACTTGTATTTCTAGTAGATTGATTCCTCCTCTTCACAACTAATCTTTGAGGTGTCCTAAGTGTCCCTGTCATGTTGTTGGAGGCATGACATAGGCAAGAAGGTAGTATGATGTCAGCAACACTTATACACTTGTGGTCAAGATGCGACACTTGCGACACTAATGATGACACTTGCGACACTTGCGAAATGAGTAATTTTGAGGTGTAACAGATGGACTCCTACCTATTGTCACGGAACTTTGTACGTTGTAAATCAGATTCGAATGTCTACATGCTCAGCACGATTGATTCACTTATACTTTTAGTTTTGTATGTCGATGATTTGTTGATCACCGAGTGCTCGACTTCAATGATTGTTGTAGTCAAAAGGATTCTACATGATAGTGTTTTGATGACGGACATGGGTCTACTACACTTCTTCCTTGGACTTGAGATCAGTCAGGATGCATCATGAATCAAACTATCTCAATCCAAGTATGCACGAGATCTCCTTGAGAGATTTCACATGACAAACTGCAAGTCTTCTCCGACTCCTTTCCTATCAGGAGTCAAACTTGAGGATGGCTCGAAGACTCCACTGGTTGAAAACACATTGTACAAATAACTAGTGGGGAGCTTGTTGTATCTCACACACTCCAGACTAGACCTCTCATATGTAGTTGGCATAGTTTCCAGGTTCATGTAGGAGCCACATGAGCTACATTGGAAATATGCAAAGCGTATCCTTTGATACGTATAGGGCACCATCACCTTTGGGATTCATTATGAAACAAAATCTACATTAGATCTCATTAGGTTTACTGATTCCGACTGGGCTGGCGATAACATTGATTGCAAGTCCACATCTGGTTACTCACTCAGTCTTGGTTCTGGGCCTATATGTTGGTCGAGCAAGAAGCAACCTATCATTTATCTATCTTCATCCGAGGCAGAGTATAGAGGGGTAGTTAACATAACCATTCAGGATATGTGGCTATAAAATTTTCTCATTGAGTTGGGCATTCAGTTTCATCGACCGATCGTCATCTGGTGTGACAACCAGAGCACTCTAAAGTTCTGCAAAGATCTAGTTCCAAGGCAATGGACGAAGCACATCAATATCCACATGCACTACATCTGGAACTTATTACATGAGGGGATCATCGACTTATAGTTTTGTCCTTCAACAGAATAGAAGACATACATCTTCATTGAGAAGAAATTCTATTCTCTGCGAAGTCATCTTGGAGTGAAGGACACAGTTGCCTAGAAATTTTCGTTCTTCCTTTTACATACATTGTACCTTGAGGGGGGGGGGTGGGTTTCTTATGAGGGTTTCCCTCTTTCCTCAGTTTATTTTCAGTGTATCTTTTGTACTTGGGTACCTAACATGGCCTCATTGCCGAGACCCAATCTTTATTTTCACAATAGTGATGTCCAGGGGGGGTGTTGGAGTTACTTCACACACACCTAGGATTTGTTTTTCCTAAGGTTATTCCTTGTTTATTATTCATAATTAGTCATTATCTAGTATCCTATATTTTAGGGGAGAATATTCCACCTGGAGAATATTCTCTTTGAGTTGACACTTTAGTTTGACTAGTTGAGTTGAGTTTAGATGTTGCATTGGGATCATCACCATGATAATTTGAACTTGCCTTGGTATCATCACAAGAGTTGTGCATTAGCCTTGACTCCCTGAGTTAACTCCTCACTACTCTATGTTCAATCAGTTAACTGAAGACTAGTTGACTAGTTAACTCAACTAGGTGGCAATTCACTCCTGTAATTGCCTGAGAGACTAGAATAGGTGGCAGTTCACTCTCGTAATAGTTGGTGTGTGTTCAGATCAATCTAGACCACCACTATGGTGCATTGGTTCACCTCAAGTATAACTCATTGAGTTATACAGAGTATGTCATATGTAAATTATTCATTGTTCATAACGGTTAATGAGAATTCTTTCATTCTTTCTCTCCTTATTCTTCTTTCTCCAATTCTCTCTGCAAATGTGTGTATTATTGTTTAGCTAGATCTATTCTATGCAGGTTCAACACATTTACACAAGTGCCTCTATCAATGTACCAATAACATCATCAACTATACAACATTCCAACCATGTACCTCAAACAAGTGTCATATCACTCATGATATGCCTCAATAAACTATCATATCAAGCATATAACCATACCAGAACTTTTGTCGTTGACCCCAACCTATAGGAATATTGACCTGTGTACTTTCTTCATACTTCAAGGACCTGGTATTATCCTTTATCCTAAATTTACTAGTGCCTCATTAGATAGACACTATATTACCCGCACGGATGCCTCATTAGAGAAATATAGTGCAACAAGCGAGGGCCTCACTAGAAAAGTATAGTGCAACCTGCGAGGATGACCTAAATTAGGGTTTCCTCAATTTTTCCTTCTCTCCTCTGCAATCCCTAGAATATCACACTTCTTCCACTTCGCTACCTTAAAATTCTTCATCGCAAACTAGCCAAAAGATCACAATACTAAACAATAACATTTACAAGATAGATATTCAATGTAAGTGTGTGAGTGTACTTGTGAATGACTCCTTGAGGGTTATTTATACTTTTTCTAGGTAACTTCTTCCCTTAAAATTAGGTCTTATAGAGATTCTTTATTGCAACCACTTTACCCTTTTATTCATTGACTTGTAACCAACTAGGGCTTCTTGACCATTCTTTGGGCCTTCCAAATTCACAAGACCATATCTCCCTAACCGTGAGGAACCACATGGAATACCACATATCACTGGAAACGAAACAATGTGTAGTATCCATATGTGATAGTATTACCTGCAATTACACTATCATTCATTTCATTATTACTCAATCAACTTTTTATCCCATAGCCACACCTCCGGGATTATATGTAGACTATATCAAATGTACCCAACTAACTCATCATCATGTAGACTATATCAAATGTACCCAACTTACTGATCAATTGTCTCGATCATACAAATGATAACCAACTATACAAATATATCATCCACATCTATAGGGATTCTCAACTTCTTCAAGGGTTGACATCAATCTCTAAGGGTTGACATCAATGACAATCAATTGTCCAAGCCAATTGTCCAACAATCTCCCCCTTTTGCATTAATGTAAACATCAACATTGATGGAAACACCAATGCTCATGCTCCCCCTGTGATCATCACTCCTCATCAATGTTTCTATCTCTCCCCATTTTACATCAATGGAAAGGGTATATCCTCTTGGGACTGCTCCCCCTATCTTCATGCCTATGCTCTTTCACTTCATCTTTGACCACAGGTTAAGTCCCCCTGTTGATATGTCTCCTCCTGATAATGTACATGATCTAACCAGTCATGGGAAAGACAATATATCCCCATGTGAGTATGTCTCCCCTTGTCTACATGATATTGATCTTCCTCTCTAGATCTCTTCCTCTGATGACTTGAATTTTCTGCCAGATGTTGTGTAGATTAATGTAGGGCTACCTGTAAAAATTTTCCTTTCCTCTCTTCTAGTGTTGTTCATTTTCCATTGGTGTTTCCTCATGTAATTCACTGACATATATATAAATCATTCAAAGTTAAAGCATTCAAATATTCATTTATCATAATCGTCCAACCGTCTCTGAGTTGATCTCTAAATCAATCTCTGAGCTAGAATCAATCTATCTTGAACTCATGTTACTCAATTGTCCACAATGTTGACCCATCTATCATTCCACAAAGATTTATTTGAATCAAATATGTCTACTAATATGATCTATCTACTCATCCAACTCTACATGTCTGGAAAAACTTGTATTGAAGACATCTCTGCTTGAATACAATCATAAGATTCTTCCCGTGTAACTTCAATTTGATACCTATGTGGGAATACTTCTTTCTTGATCAATATGTCATATTGTACTTTTGTTATCTGACTGCTCTGAATATGTCTCCCCAAACTCTATAAGTTCTACAAATGATAATTCTTTAATATGTCTCAAATGCTACATAGACTCCCCCTGTTCAAGATACATATTTTTTGGGAGTCTCCAAGCCAGATGGCTCAGAAGAATACCTTCTCTAACGCATAGTCATATTCCTCTTCATCTATAGACTCTTCATCTCTATGAACTTTGACTTCATCCTTTATGCGTGTGGATTGATCTTGCACTACAATTCCTAAAAGTACAATCTCTTGAACCTGTTCTTTATTCACATGCTCTTCTTTTCTTTCTCGCACTACTACAAATCCTACGATCTCTGGGACCTGTTCTTTATTCACTTGTTCTTCTATTTTTTCATTTCTTCTCCAAACCTTCCTATTTCTGACATCTTCATTTTTCCTTGTAGATTTGTCTTCATCTTGTACTATTTCCAATCATGAGAGTATTTGATCCTCCTTTACATGTTCTTACTTTATTTTACAAACCTTCTTATATTTGATATCAATGTTCTCTTTCATAAAAGTATCCATCATGCTTCTACAATAATGAGTTATGTGTCCATAGTTATGGCACTTGTAACATTCAATGTTAGGTGGGGCCACATAATATTTTCTTGCTTGAAAATTTCTTTCATAAGCCCTGCACTCTGCAACCTTATGTCCAAAGTTAGTACAATTAAAAAAAAGGGCCATAAAATAAATTTACATACTTGGGAGTGAATGATCTTCTTTGTGGTGTAGTCCTTCTAAATTCCTTCCTTGGTTGATCATTATCATGATTGAGGCTTCTCTATGGATTTAACGGGGAGGATCTTATTTTGTAGTATTTTTCTCTTCTGGAATGTTCTTCTTCAAGGGATTGCATTCTTCCTTCTTTATTGAACCTTTAATGACTTATGCATAAGTATTTGGATTCTCTTCATTTTTCCTTTCTAGCAACCTGTGGGACTTCTCTTCAACTAATGATGTGGTTGTTTCTCTGTCTCAAATATTTGTTTTGAGTTTGATGATTTTTACTCTCAATGTGACAACTTCTTCTTCAAGTTTCTTAACCTATTCTTCTTTATTCATCATTTGAATCTTCATGACTTCTTCTATTCTCTTTGCTTCTTCAAGTTGGACCTTCAATGCGATTATTTCTATCAGACAGTTGGCTTAGGTTGATGGAAAATTGGTATGGATTTTTGGTTTTCATTGATGTCAACCATTGGAGAGTGATATTGTAGATTGATGTCAACCCTTGGATAAAGTCCGGTAGAGAATTCTGGTAGCACAAAGGTTTGGGTAATGGAACCAATGTTGTTTCATGTATAATGGTATGAGTTTTAATATATTTGAAGGTAATAATATTCTATATGGATAGTAAATATAATTCCATTTCCGGTGGTATGTGGAACACCACATAACTCCTCACGGTTAGAGAGTTATGGCCATGAGGAGTTGGAGAATCCAGGTTTGGGTAATGGACCCAAGTGTTTTTGATGGATAATGGTATGAGTTTTGATATATTTGTGGGAAATACTATTCTATATGGATAATACATCTCATTCCATTTTCAATGGTATGTGGAATGTCACATAACTCCTCATATTTAGAGAGTTATGGCCATGTGAAGTTGCAGAACCCTCATGAGTCATCTAAAAGCCCCAAAAGGTCAAAGTAGTCAAATTGGTTTAAGAGATTTTATAAGGTAAATAATAAAGTGAAGTGATGAGTGTACTATAAGTCAAAGTGAATACAAAACAAATTATTTCAATAATAAATTTAATGGAGAAATTAGAAGTGGGTTAACCCTAAAATAAGGAAAGTGGGTTAAGATGGTTAAAAGGTAACCCCTTAAGGAAGCTACATGAAAGTATAAATAAGAGGCAAGGCTCTCTCATTTTAATTACACTTGAGCATATTGAATATCTACAGGTGAATTAGGTAACCAAAGTATATCTAAGTTGAATTTTAGAGGGAGGGTGAAGTAAAGAAGGCCGAAATTCAAGGGAGGATAAATTATTTTGATGATGCTTTCTAAGGTATGTTATTTACAGGTCATCTCACCATTTTCACATTTTTTTTTTCTAGAATGATTCATAATGTGAAATTGGGATGCCATTGAGTAAACATATCCAAGTAGATGTGGTACAAATTTCACCTTGTGGGTCATTGTATTTTTGGAGTTACACTCCGTGGAAAATAGGGTTTGTGGCTAGTCCTAAAACTAGTCTAAAACATGTGTTTCGGGTAAAAATGTCATAAATTATTCCTAACGGATCCAAATTCAATGATACCAAATGTGTTGGTTATAGTATAATCTATAGTATTTGGTGTATAATTTTCATATCCATACAACAAATATTTCGTGCGGGGCACACTCTACAAGTTCAATCTCTAGAATAAGCCAAAATTCAACAAGGTATGCCATTTTTTCTATAACTCCTTTTTTGAGAGGTTCCAAGTAGTGAAACCTAGAGAAATTGCATAAAAAACACTGAAGCACATTGTGTAATATTTTTAGATCTTTATTCATTACAGGTACATAGTTATGATTATTTCAAGTTAGGGTTGTTGACTAATCCAAAACTAGTCATGTGAGACGAAAGTAAAATTTGATGAAAATGCTAGTCTCTTGT
>JZKD02S1763922.1:205707-230708 GCA_000966675.3 Picea glauca
TGCATAAAACACACTAAAGAACATTGTGTACTATTTTCATATCTTTATTCATTACAAGTACATAGTTATTATTATTTCAAGTTAAGGTTGTTGACTAATCCAAAACTATTTATGTGAGACTAAGGTAAAGTTTGATGAAAATGCTAGTCTCTTGTTGTTAAAGTTAAGTAAGGTTTGCAGGTATGTGACAATATACACCGAGTCTATTACAAAGTTACAAATCAGATTTGGATAATGAAATTGATGAAGGGATTTTGTTTGAGGTACATGTTGGGTACATGGTTGAGACAAGTAGTTGATGAGTTGGCACATATATGAGGTGTATAGTTGATGATGTTGGTACATATTGATGAGTCATAGTTTATGTGTATTTGATACATGATTGGTACATACTTGGTACATGGTTGGAGGAACTTTTTAGTAGTATTGTTGACACATGGTTTATGGATTATGTAGCATACTAGTCTTGCTATATTATTAGAATCACATATTGATCTTGGTAATGATTATGAGTTGTTGTGTTATGCTTGGTTGATGCACATCTTTGAGAGTTGTCTTGGTGATTGATCTTGGTGAGTAGATATAAATTGATTGATAATATTGATGAGATGGGTTATTGTGATAGGTTGTTTTGACAGGTTGTTGTGACAGGTGATTTGTACATGTTTGGTGCATGGTTGGTGCACTTGTTTATGGTACAGGTTGAGGTACAGGTTGGTTCATGGTTGATGAACTTTTTTATGGTACAGGTTGATTACAGTTTGTTTCTTACATGTTGTTGCATGGTTGATTCACTTGTTTATGGTATAGGTTCATTACAGTTTGAGGTACAGGTTGATGCATGGTTCAGGTTATTGGTACAAGTTTTTTGGTGCAGGTTGATTGGTACAGGTTTACAATAGTATATCTCATAGTGATAGTGTGATGGTGGTTCCATCATTCTACTTATACATCAGGGCAGTTGTACGAGGAAAGGATAGGTGGTTGTAGCCACCTTCCAGTTGTAGCCAGAGAGAATAGGGGGTTGTAGCCTCCTTCTGGTTGTAGCCAGAGAATTGGGGAGTTGGATCTTCCCTCAGGTTATATCTTGAGAAAATAGGGGGTTAGAGCCTCCTTCTGTTGCAGTTGGAAAACAAAGGAAGTTGGTGCTTCCAATGAATGTAATTATTAAATATATATAAGAAAAAAAATTATATGGTTTTCTACTGCTTTGAGTTTCCATGTAAAATCAATGGTGTACTATGTATGTGTATGATTGTTCATTTGTTCTTTTTTTATTTACTCTGCAACTATTGGATGATAATACTACATTGATATAAAACTTTCATATTTTGGTTAAAAAGGATTGAATTTCTCTATTACTGATTCACCCCCCTCTCAACAATCCAACAATTTCATCTTCAAGGTATCTTTTCTCGTTGGATGAATTCTACTTCAAGATAATTTAAATCGTTAGTTCTTAACTTGAGATGATTTGTCAGTATCTTCTCTCTCTTTTTTTTTTCTTCCTTCTGTGTTGTTACTTTCGATTTCAAGTACTTCTTCTAATCCTCGAGAGTTTCTTAAATCCTTATGGCTTCTTGTAGATGACCTTTCAGCGTCATGATCTTCTGCTCAAATTCTTTGGTGTTGGAGTTCTATGATTCTTCCACCTTATTTAGTTATTCCTGGAGTGACTTGTTTTATTTTATTTCAATCCTTAGATATTCAATTGCATTGATTAATTGTTCTTTATAACCAACTTCTACCTCTTTCTACTCTTCCTCTTCTGAATCTGTCTGACTGTTGGGTATGTGTTATATTCTTTGCACGACTATTCCTAGTTTTTGAAATGTTTCAGCGTGCGTGGGGGAGTTTTAGGGGGGAGATATCCCCCCTGCGTGGGGGTTCAGGGGAGGTGCCCCTGGGAAAAAAATTTCCTTGGGAAATGTGTCACATTTTTACCTCGATTTTTGGGTCCATTATTGGGCGTTTTTTCAGCACATGGTTTTTGTCGATGGTTTTCTATTTCTGGTTAAGGGATTAGGGTTGTTGACTAATCCAGTTCATTAGGTTGGGTTTTTGGATGCCACTAGATCCTATATGTATAGTGTATTGTAAACAATGTATCACTATGAATGAATATAGAATATGTTGGTTTTCCTAATTTGGGTTTCCAGGGGAAAACTCTCTGTGTATTGTGTGTATTTGTCATTGTATCTTTTATGTTCTTTTATTGAAAATATGTCTGTAGTAAAATATTGTACAATTTTAAAATCTACATTTGGTATCAAAACTTTTTTGGCTTTAGGGGGACACCTTTATGGTCAAGGATTTGGATTGGGACTGTGATAAGCCTTGTTACATTGGCAGATCTACGGTATTGATTCTTCAGGTAAAGAGAAATGACGAGCAGTTCAAAAATGGATATCGAGAATTTTAATGGGAAACGTTTTGAATTGTGGAATCTCGAGATGGAATATTTGTTGGTGGACAGAGATCAATGGATCGTGGTGGATCTAGGTAGTGCACCTATAATAACTTCAACAAATGATTGTAAAAATTTGGATCGAAAGGCGAAGAGCTCAATCCGACTGTGTCTCTCAGATTCAGTATTAATGAATGTGTCATAGGAAGCTACAACCAAGGATTTATGGGATAAGTTGGGGAAGTTATATTAGTCTAAGTCCCCATTGTTAGCACATGAAATGGTCAGGTGTATTTGTTTCCAACTCACCGGGAAAGTTCACAGCATACATTTGATTACCTCATGCAATCATCTTTCATTATTGCAAATAAGAAACGTGTCAAGAGGAATCTTATAGTTTTCAGCACCTTCATTTAATTGGATTTTCAAGAATTTTGTCACATAATTTCTAATAGTCTCCTTGGAGTGCGCTATTTGATTTTGAAATTGGCGCTACGAACTGGCACTGCGAACCCTCCCTACATCATTTTGAAGTGTAGTCTTAACCAATTGAATGATACCCCTATCAANTGTGGTATTTAGAGAAATGAAGGATGTTGTTAAACAGGAAGTCCTACCAAGTAAGGAAGAACCGGAGAAAATAGAGTTTGATTTAAAGGATAATGAATCAGATTGTACAGAAGAATAAGAATCAAAAGAAAAAGATCCTCATACTCCATTATTGAGGAGATCGGTTCGAGAAACAAGGCTACCGGAAAGGTATACTCCATTTGATTTTTGTTCAATTTTTTCTTTGCCTATCACTGATGATGATCCTAGAAATGTCAAGGAGGTAGTGGATTAAGAGGATGGAAAACTCTGGAAAAGGGACATGGATGAAGAAACGGAAGCCTTGGATAAGAATGAGGGTTGGGATCTATTGGAGTTTCTGACTGGAAGAAATCCAATTGGCAGCAAATGGGTATTTAAAAAGTAGTTGAATGAAAAAGGAAAAGTGGATAAATACAAAGCTCGGTTAGTAGCAGAGGGTTATTCCCAGGTTGAGGGAATTTATTTTGGTGAGATTTTTTCTCATGTTACCAAGTTAACTTCTATAAGATTTCTTCTATATGTTGCTGCTAAATTTGAATTTGAAGTAGAACAGATGGATTTGAAGACACCATTCCTACATGGGGATCTGGAAGAAGAAATCTATATGAAGTAGCCATAAGGATTTGTTGTGAAGGGACAGAAGGAGATGGTATGCAAGATGAAAAATTCCCTGTATGGTTTAAAAAAATCACCAAGGATGTGGTATCAAAAATTTGATACCTATATGTTGGGACTTGGCTTCATAAGAAGTAAACAAGATCACTCTGTGTATCTTAAATTAATTGGTGATAATTTGATATATTTGGTCTTGTATGTGGATGACATCTTGTTGATAGGAAACAACAAGGAGATTATCCAGGATGTGAAAAATCATTTTTCCTCTAAATTTGACATGAAGGATCTAGGTACTGCAAATTTCATTTTGGGCATGGAAATTAAAAGAGATCAGAAAAAAAGGAAACTTTGGTTAAATCAGAGAAAATATGTTGAGACAATATTGCAGAGGTTTAATATGCAGGAATGTAAACCGGTCAAGGTCCCTATTCCTGTTGGTGTAAAGTTATTTGTGGATCAGTGTCCCAAGATGCAGGAACGGGAGGACATGTCTTGTGTTCCATATGCAAGTGTAGTTGTAATTTTGATGAATGCAATGGTTTGTACTAGACTGGAAATTGCACATGCAGTGGGATTTTTGAGCAGGTATATGTCAAAACTAGAGAAGAAGCATTGGAAAATAGTAAAAATGGTTTTCATGTATTTGTGTGGAAATGTTAGCTATGGATTGTGCTACCAAGGAAGACCAGGATTGGACAGAATGTTGGACATACATGGCTTTATGGATGTATATTGGGTTGGTGATCTGGATCGTAGGAGATATACAAGCGAGTATGTGTTTAACATGTTTGGAGGAGCAATTAGTTGGATGAGCAAAAGACAGGTTGTAGTGGCACTTTCAACTATAGAAGTTGAATACATGGCAGCCACTCATGCAAGTAAGGAAGCAATATGGTTACAAATATTGTGTTCAGGTATTGGGTTGGTATAACAAGTTGTAAGGATAGATTGTGATAGTCATAGTGTAATTTTTCTGGTGAAGAAATTGACTTATCATTCAAATACATAGCATATTGATATTCAATATCACTTTGTGAGAGACATGGTTGAAGGAAAGAAAGTGTTGTTGATGAAGTTGGACACTTTGAAGAATGTTGCAGATTCATTAAAAAAATCTATGAGCAATGAGAAGTTCTATTGGTGTAGAGGATCCATGGGAATTGCTACCCTGAATTGTTGACTATGTAAACCTGTAACCCTCTATATGCAAAGAAATCAACAAGTGGGAGAATGTTGGGTATGCATTATATTCTTTGCATGACTATTCCTAATTTTTGCTATGTTGTGTTGGGAACGAGAGGGGGGGTTGATGGGGGGTTTCTAGGCCCCCCCTTCGGGGGTTGAAGGGGTTGATATCCCCCCTATGTGAGATTTCGGGGGTAGTGCCCCCAATAAAAAAAAATCCTCGAGAAACGTGACATTTTTCCTCGTTTTAAGTGTCACCTCGATTTTCATGTCCATTGTTGGGCAGTTTTTTCGGCACATGGTTTTTGCCAACGTTTTCTATTTCCGATTAAGGAATTGGGGTTGTTGACTAATACAGGTCATTGGGTTAGGGTTTTGGATGTCATTGAATCCTATATGTATATTGTATTGTAAACAATGTATCACTATGAATTAATATAGAATATGTTGGTTTTCCCGGTTTGGGTTTCCAGGGGAAAAAAACTCTGTGTAATGTGTGTATTTTCCATTCTATCTTTTTTGTTTTTTTTAATTGAAAATATGTTTGTAGTAAAATATTGACAAGGTTGAAATCTACATTGACATGATGAGAATATTCATTCTTGTTATGTATCTTCATATTATTTGGATTTATCTGACTCTGTGATGGGAGAAGTATAGATATCATGCAGTTTATCCCAAATTTATTTATCTGATGAACACTTTCCAACCTTTTCTCTTACCCGATCAAGTAATCCTTCCCAGATGAAATCCATTTCTATTTTTTTATTCTTCTTCAATTCCTTTTTGGATGTAGTATTTGCTTTATTTGTAGCATTGTATCATGTTACAATTGAATACCAAATATGATATCCATGTGCTTGCAAACATATTTTAATCCTTCTGCTCCATATCTCATACTCTATACCATTATGATCATTTAACATTGGTACTCCATTCTCAATATATTCCATGATCTCCTTCCAATGGTTAAACCGCCTCCTGAAGGAACTTGCTCTAATCCCAATTATTAGAATACTGAGGGAGGGGGGGGGAGGTGAATTAGTATGAGCACTTTATACAACTTTTAACCACAATATATATTCTTTCACTTTAAAAAAAATCGTTCAAAAATATTTTATCAATATATTATATATATATATATATATATATATATATATATATATATATATATATATATATAAACATAAGCAACATCACATCAATAACACAGTACACCAATATTTACATGGAAACCCAAATGGGAGAAAACCACATAATGATTTCTTATATATATTAATAATTCATTCATAGGAAGCACCAACTTCCAAATTCTCTAGTTGTAACTAAAAGGAGTCTCCAACCCCCTATTCTCAAGCTCCAACATGAAGGAAGCTACAACTCCCTGAATTCTCTGGCTCCAACCAGAAGGAGACTACAACCCATTGGGTTCTCCGAATTCAACCAGAAGGTGGCTCCAACCACCTAGTTCTCAGTATCCAACCTGAAGGAACCTCCAACTCCATGATTCTCCAACTCCAACTGAAAGGAGGTTATAACCTCCTTTCCTTTCCCAGTCCTTCCAACCTGAAATATAAGTGTAGACCAACTATCACAGACTCTGCCACTGTCACTACCACAAACTCTGTCACTTTCATTGTCACTGTCACTGCCACTGTCACTATCATTGTCACTACCATTGTCATTGTCACATCAACATGTAATCTATCAACTAGTCACTATCATCCTCTCACAGTATCCAACCTATCACTATATCCAACATGTCACTGTCAAGCGATCACTGTCCATGAAACCAGATCCACTCTCATCTACATGCGACTCATGCCAAAATCACCAAAAGAATATTTCAAACCATATGCTCAGCATCACCTCAACCAAGTACCAACCTATACCATGCATCAACTTATACATGTACCATCAACAAGTGCATCAACCATGCACCAAAAATGTATCATCAACCATGTACCAACCATGTACATGCACATCAATCTATACCAAACCATGCATCAACCATGCACCATAACCTGTACCATATGCCTCAACCATCAAGCATGTACATCGACAGCATACCAAGTACCAATCATGTACCATACCATGTATCAACCAGTACCATCAACCATGTACATCAACACCATACCATATACCATAAGATATCATCAATGAAGTGTCTCAACCATATGCCAAGAATATGTGGAAAATGTGTACCAAGCATATATCAAGATCACAAAAAATTTCATCTATCAATGTACCAATAATATCATCAACCATACAACATGCCAACCATCTACCTCAAACAAGTGTCATATCACTCATGATATGCCTCAATATGGTTATAGAGGTTTATGGAGGAATTGGGAAAGAAGCAAGAGAATAGCAGGTTGTATTGTGACAGTGAGAGTGCCATTCATCTTGCAAAGAACTCAGCGTTCCATTCAAAGACTAAGAATATATAGTTGAGGTACCACTTCAGACAATCCGCCTTGGAAGATGGACATTTGAAGTTGGAAAATATACACACTAGCCAGAATCCTGCAGACATGTTAACAAAGGGAGTAAACAGGGAGAAACTGAGTTCCTGCTCAGTTTCAGTTGGTCTTCAAGAATGAAGATGAAGATGAGGAATTTTCCAGGTCCAAGAAGGTTCAAAGTCTAGCATACACAGTAGTGGTGGAGTTGTTGATATCAGTCTCCAAGTGGGAGATTGTTGGTTGTGGAGCCTGATTATCTTCCTGATTCAGAGGTCTTTTACTTTCAGTCGTGTTTATACCCCATGAAGTGTTTACACCCCAGAAGTATGTACACTCTTCCATGCAGGGGAGTGCAGAGGGGGGGTACCCCCTCTGTGGGGTCTAGGGGGGAGCTATCCCCTCGGCTAGGGGATCTGGGGGCAAGTGGGCCCCTAGAAAGGGTTCGGGGGTGAAGCCCCAGAAGGAAAAATTTCCTTGTAAATGTATATTGTAATTTCATTGTAAATCTGTACCATTCATTATAAGGTCGCAGATCTAACAGTAGAGATTATGTTAGGGTTTTTTCCCTAGAAGGAAACCCTCTTTTATGAGGGAAATGTATTGCAGCTATTGTAGATGGCGAATATTATATTTTGAGATAGGAGACTATGAGAGAAATAAGAGGAAGTTACAGTGGGTTTGTTGTAGGTTAATGTATCCCTTCATATGATGGATAATAATAAAGGAAGGACCTAGAAATTTCTCTGGTGGACGTAGCCCACACTGGGTGAACCATGTAAATCTATGTCTCTATTGTATTGTGTATCTTATGTGTTTTGTTTCCACATTTGTTTTATTTTATTTCTCCACGGTCCTGTTTTTCTAACACAAGGAACCATTGCAGAGCTTGTGTTGAGCTTGCAGAGTATTAGGTTCCTTTATATTTATCTTCCTCATTGTATTACATGCTTGAAGCACACTATATATACATTCATCTCAAATTGGTTTTCCCTGGGGAGGTTTATCCAGGGTCATGTTGACCAAAAATACCTATGTTCATTTCATGTATGTTAGAGTTTAGAAAAAAAATTATTTCGGCACTAATAGATCTCTAGCGTAACATACCCACGACGGTACTAAAAATAAAATAAAAATTTTGTCCTCCTTACAAGAATAAATCCTCTCTCTCCATGGGTTCTAATTTGGATAGTCGGGAAACTAGCCTAACCTTCCGGTCAAGGATCTTTGATTCTAAATCCAAGTGACTCCCTGAGACCTTGATGGTATCGTTCTATAATTAAACACATAACCTTTTGACTACCTGGTGCAGGTCTAAGGGTACCCGCGACCTCTATTTGCGCACTGAGGAAATATTGAATTTTGGGTGCCAACTCATTTTTCATTAACCCCCTCCTTCATATGAACCTGGGCTATGACCTCTTGGAAGGTATGTGATTACGGGCGAGTCCAAGGGTGGTTTCAAACCAACCCGCTTTTCACCCCGAAATTCACTTCAAAGAACCACATATGCCTTTGGTGATACCGTGGTTTCAATTATGGCCTGCTCAAGGAAAATTAAGACCCGAGCATGTTCTGGCCCCTCATTTCTTCTCGAATGTCAATATCTTTCTTTCGGCGATGATCCATCATCAACGATTGCTATATATTCTCCTTTCTTGCCTTTCACGTGCCTTCCCAGACCTTCCCGATGTATCGGCACGTATTTCCCTACCAAATCAATGGTTATGATTGGTTCCGACTCTCCTGCCTTCAGGAGTTTCAACTCTCAAACTCTTGCTTCCTCCTCAGTAGATATATTCCAGAGTGGAAGATCTACTGACACCTATCCCTACAGATGTGTGTCTACAATTTCCTCCGTGATTCCGGCCTTTGGAAGTTTCAGTTATCAAGCTATCGATTATTTCATAGATATTTCTCTGAAACGACAGATTGCCTGCCACACGTCCTCCTTAATCGACAGTTCTTCTCCCACCTCAGGACTTTGGCCTCCTCAACAAGATCGATGGTCTTTCAAATCCCTCCTCAATCAATGATCGATATCTTCTCCAGGTCTTTAGACCTTTTCCTCCTCTCTTTTCTTCCAAAGTTCTAGATCTGGTGTCGTGTGTCCACCTTCACATCAATGGCTCTCGTTGCTTTGGATTTTCGGGCTTCAAAAATCTCAAATCTCAACTCTTGCTTTTTCCCAATTCTTTCGATGTCCGAGTCCTCAAACTCTCGGATTTGCTTCCACCTATCAACCCTGACGATGGATGGTTCTGATGATTTCAGAACTTTGAGACTTCACAAAGTCTGCTCTCCTAGGCACTTTCATGGTTTTAGGCTTCATGCACTTTCCTTGGGATCCAACGACTGTTTTTCCCCATGCTCAGATATGATGGCAAAAATCGGATCTTCTCCTGCGCTCTCTTCTAATTGTCTAGATGTCGATTCCAATGGTCCATATCTTTCAGAGTGCTCGATCCAATGGTCAATGTTTCTCCTCCTCTTGAGATTTTTCTTTCTTCCCTGACTTGGAAGATTTCAGATATTTCGAAGGTATCGACCTTTGATTTACTTCCTGTGAGCCCTAGTGTATGGGTCTCAACTTCCTCTTTCCCTCCTGAGCTTACAAACTTGAAACAAGTTCTCTTCTTAGACCTCATTTGTGCTTCTGAAAGGCACTTGTCTCTTCTAAGCTTGGTCCTTAGGGAATTTCAAATTCCCACATACTCCTTGCGTTAATCTACTCACATCGAATCGACGGTCCATGACCTTCCTTGATCCCACGGTCCATATCACATCACAACTTCGGGTTTCGAAAGTTTAATCGCACCAACGTGCGATTCTCCTGATGTGTGAACTCTGATTTCTCCAATCCAACGGTCAATAAGGGTCCTGATAGATCCTTGGATCTATGGTCTAGGTCACATCTCTACTTCGAGTTTCATAGGATCTGTCCCCTTCACGATGATTACCAACATTTGTCGAAATTGTGAATATTGAGGGAGTCGAGGCATTGACACATGTGCCCCTTCTTCAAATCTAACGGTTGCGATAGACCTTGGATCCTCCCAAACGGATCTCATCCGTTCATATTCCAAACAAAATGATATTCCCTTTTGATACTTGAATCTCAGTATTCTTTCTGAGCTTTGTTGGCTCTGAAAGGCTTAAGATTTTTGTGCTCTTTCTCTTAAACATAATGCTTGGAAGAATTCTTCTGCACACCCCTTATGTTCAATTACTCAACTCTAGAACCTAAGATGGTCTCGGTCTCTACCCACCTTGCAGAGACTTGGTGCATACATGCACTACTTCTCCTTAGCTTAATATACTCCATCCTTGTAGTGATTGCAGGGTTCAACCTCCACAGTCAAGAGAGTACTCACTCGACTCTAGGACGATGAGGGAAATTCCTTGGGGAAAGTATTTTCGAGGAATTAAACTAGAGCATAAGGAAAATCAAGCAGATGTAAAAGTTCTCAAGGAATGAACGCATACTCTTAACTTAGTCATTCAATACAGGAACCATTTACAAGCATATAAATACAATCATGCATCCATTATTTCCAATTCAAATCACAAGGCATAAAAACACTTATCAGAACCATAAGGCGTGATGCGACTGCTGAAAGGGGTGCTCGTATCCACCCAACCATAGGCTCAGTCACTCCCAATGGATTTATCACTGGCCACCCCCGAGCTTAAGCCACGATGCTTTGAGATTCAATCTCTTACTTCTAGCTCAACGGAAATTAGGGACGAAGGTTATTCTCCTTATCCCAATATAGAAATAGATAAGGATGAAGGTTACTCTCCTTTTCCTAGTTCAATCTCTATTTTCTGTGATCAGAACTCACTGTTCCTCTTTCAGTCCTTCCTTGGACCCAAGAGTTTACACTCTCGTCCCTACATTTTCTTCCCAGGTCTTCCTCTACCCACCACACTTCCTTTCTTTCCTTCCTCAGCAAGTTTGCATGTGGCTCGAATTCCCAGTCCGTGGACAAGTCTAGAAGCCTTACAGATGGGCAGTGTGCCCCATCCCCTCATGAAATCTTGAGGAGGCCTTCCCACCTACCAACCCGACTGTAATTCATTCTTGGGTCAGAGGGTTGTTATGATCTGAGCAATCAATTCTAGCATGGTACTAGTTCAGTGGAGGTTAATGCAACCATTTCGAGTCCCCTCCACCACCTTTCATAGAATTTGTGGTTTTCTCTTAGCACATCCCCTCTTTCAGCAGCGATGTAGCACGTAACCATTTTCTATTTAAATAACATAATTTACATTCATCCACCTTTTTTACAAAGGTCCATCAAATCAAACATTCACACCTTTAGGTTTTCCATAGTTCCTTGGCCAATATAGTTATATTTACACATTGGGGGAAATAGGGTGTTACAATTCCCACCCCGTTAGAGGAACATCATCCTCGATGTTCTATCTGTCAACATGACATGTATGTATAGGAGTAAACAAAATCAGATATTATTGTCTCATGGCATCCTCCATTTCCCATGTAGCCTCATCTAGGCCAAAGTGTTTGCATTGCACCATCACCTGTGCAATGGTTCGATTCCCGAGTGAGGTTTCCTTCCTATCTAATATGCATTGGGGTTCTAGAAGGAATTATTCCTCCGTATCCACCTGGATCATAGACTAGTCAATTATATGATTAGCATCATGTACATATTTATTCAATAATGAAACATGAAAAACATTATGTGCCTTTACAGTGGGAGGAAGTGTTAGCCTATAGGCTACAGGTCCCACTCTATCTAAGACTTCAAAGGCTCCACAATACTGATGTGCCAATTTGGCACAGGCTCCCATTCTCAGGGAAATCTTCCTGGGTCTAAATTTGAGATAGACATGTTCTCCAGTCTTGAACTCTTTGGGAGTTTTCTTTCTATCGACGTAAATTTTCTGTCTATCCTGAGCAATCTTCAGATTTTGTCTTATCTGAACCACTTGATGTTGCATTTCTTTCAGCATGTTGGGTCTGATTGTAATTTTTTCCACTGGGTTACTCCAACTGATTGGAATCTTGCACTGTCTACCATAGAGGGCTTCAAAAGGGCTCATCTTCAAGGATTCCTGATAACCGTTGTTGTAGGCAAACTCTACCAATGGTATGTAGTCTTGCCACTTCTTAGGATGATGCATTACATGCATCCTTAGCATGTCTTCTACTATTTGGTTCAATATTTCTGTCTGTCCATCAGTTTGAGGGTGACATTCTGTGTTGAACAACAATTTTGTCTCAAAACCAGCCATTAGGGATTTCCAAAAGATTGAAGTGAATTTGGTATCTCGGTCAGATACAATTTCCTTCGGCATGCCATGCAGTCTAAATATCTCCTTCATGAAGATGTTGGCAATATATATGGCCTTGCAAGTTGATTTGACAGGAAAAAAATGAGCAGACTTACTCAGTTTGTCCACAACAACCATGATGGCATCATTTTGCATGGTCGACTTTGGTAATCCGGTGATGAAGTCCATGGAGATGGTTTCCCATTTCCATTATGGGATCAGTAGGAGCTATAAAAATCTTGTTGGATGTCGGTGTTCTGCCTTAACTTGTTGGCATTGTAGCCACTTAACTAAATAGTTAGCTATGTCTTTATTCAATCAAGGCCAATAGAATTGTTTCCTAGTGGCCGTGATCATTTTCTGATATCCTGGGTGACCGATATATGGTATCTTATGTAGTTCATCCATTATGAACCTCTTCAAGTTGTCACAATTTGGAACATACAATCTATTTTCGTAAGTCATCAGGCCTTCTTCGAGCATCTGGTAGCATTCATATTTTATCCTTGTAGGATCTTGCCTTAGGTATGAGGTCACAGTCTTGAAGAATGCATTTGTTTCTTGTGCATTCATGACTCTTTCCCTGACATCCATTTCACAGGTGCTTACCACTTCCAAATGAATTATTTTTATA
This sequence comes from Picea glauca, assembly GCA_000966675.3. Taxonomy (NCBI): domain Eukaryota; kingdom Viridiplantae; phylum Streptophyta; class Pinopsida; order Pinales; family Pinaceae; genus Picea; species Picea glauca. The sequence continues at coordinate 218,906 of JZKD02S1763922.1, forward strand.
CTTCTGCTAAGGGCATCAACCACCCTATTTTCCTTTGCTTTGATGTGTTTGATTTTGAAATCAAACTCACTAAGGAGAGCCATCCACCTAACTTGCATGGCATTGAGTTTTGGTTGATCAAACAGGTGTCTCAATCCACAATGGTCTGTCATAAGCACAAATATCCTACCCAGGAGGTAGTGCCTCCACATTTTTAAAGCATGTACTATGGCATCCAATTCTAGGTCATGGGTCACACGATTGATCTCATGATCATCTAATTTCTTGGACGCGTAGAAAATTACACATCCCTCTTGCATAAGGACTCCTCTGAGTCCTTCCTTGTAGGCATTTGTACACACGAGGAAATCATTATATGGGTCTGCAATATTTAGCATGGGTGCATAGTTCAGGAGGTGTTTCAGTTCCTGAAATATTTCTTCACATTTTGATGTCCAAATGAATTTAATCCCCTTTCTCTGAAGGGAAGTGATTGGACAACCAATCTTGGAAAACCCTTTTATGAAACGTCTATAGTATCCTGCTAAGCCCATGAATGACCTAATATCGAATACATCCTTCGAGGTAGGCCATTCCATAATAGATCTGATCTTGTCAGAGTCTACTTCCACCCCTTCCTTAAATATGACATGGCCTAAGTAATGGACTTCCTTATGAAAGAAATCGCACTTGCTAAACTTAGCGTAGAGATGATGCTCTCTTAGTACTTGAAGTACGAGTCTAAGATTTTCTTCGTGCTCCTCCCTGTTCTTGGCGTAGATTAGGATATCATCAATGAAAACCAATACAAATTTTTCTAGGAATTTGTTGAGTACATTATTCATCAAGCACATAAAAGTGGCGGGGGCATTGATTAACCCAAATGGCACCACCACGAATTCATAGTGACCATACCTCGTCCTGAAGGTTGTTTTGTGGATGTATTCATCCTTAATCCAGACTTGGTGGTATACAGACCTTAAGATGATATTTGAGAAAATGGAAGCACCTCCCAATTGGTCGAACAAGTCATTGATTCTTGGTAAGGGGTACTTGTTCTTTATGGTTGTCTTATTGAGTTGTCTGTAATCTTTTCATAGTCGAAGGGTGCCATCTTTCTTTTTCACAAACAAGATGGACACTCCCCATGGAGATACACTGGGTTGGATGTTTCCTTTGTCCATAATCTCCTTCAGTTATAGCTTGAGCTCAACCAGCTCTGGTGTGCTCATTCTATATGGATTTCTAGATGCTAGTACCTCTCCTGGTGTAAGTTCTATCGAGAAGTCGATATCCCTTCTCAGAGGGTAGACCTGGTACCTCTTCTGGGAACACGTCCTTGTATTCTCTTAATATGGGGTGGTCCTCTAGGCTTGGTCTGTCATTCTCAACATATTCTAGTACATGTATGGAATATAAGGAACACCCCTTTCTGCAATACTTTTTCATTTGAAGGGTTGATATTTGTCTCACTGAGACAAGCTTCTAAATCCCTTGGAGGTTCATCTTTCCCCCTTATTCATTTACACATTCTAAAGTTTTATGATAATAGTCCAATTTAGTTTTATAAGCATCCAACCAACCCATACCAATCAACAAGTCATAAGATCCCAGGGGAACTATGTTAAGGGTCACTCGGGTGGGCAATCCACCCATGATGAATTGACATGCCAGTATGATCTCTACCACCTTTATTTTGGTCCCAGTGGCTAATCGCACCAACCATTGTTTAACATGTCTAATTGGTTGCAGTTTACACTTATCAACAGTCTAAGGGACCACATAACTCAAATTAGAACCTAGGTCAATTAAAATAGAAACTAGATGGTTGGCGATCATACCTTCCATCTCCACAACTGAAGCTTGGTGGTCGGCTTGATTATTATCCAAGGCTGCATAGATTCATAGCATGCTCCTAGCCACATCATTGATGGTGGTAGCTTCTTGGATATTGTAGACTCTCTTACTGTTATGTTGTCTGTGTGGGAAGTCCCTCAATTGATGATCTTCTCCACAACCCCAACATTTTAAGGGTTCCTTCTTTAGGTTATCGGTCTTTTCTGGGACTTTCTTAAAAGGTTTATTTCCACTTTGAGAGAGGAAATTTTTATGATATGCACTTCTAGTAGGAAGGATCCTTCTAGAATATTTTGCATAGTTCTTAAATCTTGAGGATTTAAACCCCTTCTTTTGGAATCCTGAACTACTCCTCTTCTTCTAGTCCTCGTGAGGTTTTGTCTTACTCCCAAACTGTTCATAACAATACCTCGCCTTTCAGATAGTTTATTCTAAGGTCTTTGGTGCGTCGAACTCAATCATGTCTCGATAGGTCTGCGGTAACCCACTAATGAACCGTTTCATTTTTACTTTTTCATCTTTTATGTAGGGTACATACCTCAGTAGTTCAAGGAATTTATTGACAAATTCATCTATGGTGAGTTTCACTGGCCTGAGTTCATAGAATTCCTTAGTATTCCCATCCATGTATTTCTCTGACAGATACTTCTTTCTGAAGTATTTCGCAAACTATTTCCATGAAAAATCCTTCTCATGGACTCCTTTGACATTCCTAAGGTCTTCCCACCAAATTGAATCCTTTCCATTCAGGTCAAAGATGGTTATTCAAACCTTCAAGTTTCTAGATTAGTCATGGACTCTGAAGTACTTATTTAGACCAAGCAGCCAAACTTCAGCCTCTTCTCCCTTCCTAATCTCTCCATCGAAGGAGGGTGGTTTGGATTTCTTAAATTCTTCAGGATCATGATTTTTGGAACGCTTTTGCTTCTTTCCTTTCCTTTGAGAATGTGAGCTTGCTCTGCTACTAGAAGATCCTTTGGATTTGCCAGCTTCCTTTCCAAAGGACTCTACAGATGAGTGTCCTCTGCCTCTGTTGGGCCTTCTTTGAGGTGCTTCTCCCAGCGTGGTCACTTATGGATTCATGTTTTCGGATCTCAAGTGGACTTTGACTTCTCTTCTTATGTCATCGGTCTGCATGATCGGTTGTGGGTTCATGATATAGTTGCCTCTGTATGTCAGACAAGCTATGCAACAAAACTGCTTTAATTTCTATTTGTTTTTCTTGCTCCTTTATCAATCTCTCGTTTTCACCCTTGAAACTTTGTAATTCAACCCTGAGGCTCTTTATAGTTTCAACAAAATTTGGAGGGGTTTCCACAGCCCTCCTTTCATCACATTCTTCATCTCTATTGTGGGAGTTTTCCCCCACTTCATGACATGTCACCATCCTTAGTATTGAATTTTTCCCTTGATTTATTGATTGCTCGAGTGTTGAAAAAAACACTTATTGTTAGCTAACAATCTATTAGTTCATGAACAATACACGGTTCAATTTCTTAAATGCACACACATAGTAGAAAGTTTCATTTTTTTCTTTAATAACATTTTTAACCAGACTTTTTAAGAAAGAGGTAAGGTAGAGTGTCATTCTTTTAAAAGTAATCCAAATAGAGTTTTTAAGCGACTCGTCCATGAGCCCAAGCAGGCCAAGTTTTGTAACCATGCTTTGATACCAATTTGTAGCATACCCATGATGGTGCTAAAATAAAATAAAAAAATCGTCCTCCTTATAGGAATAAATCCTCTCTCTCTACGAGTTCTAATTTGGATAGTCAGGAAACTAGCTCGGCCTTTCAGTCAAGGATCTCCGATTCTAAATCAAAGTGACTCTATGAGACCTTTATGGTCTCATTCTGTAATTAAACACAAAACCTTTTGATTACCTGGTCCAGGTCTAAGGGTACCCGCAACCTCTGTCTATGCGTTGACGAAATATTGAATTTCAGGCGCCAACTCCTTTTTCGTTAACCCCCTTCTTCATATGACCCTGGGCTATGACCTCTTGGAAGGTATGTCATTGCAGGCACATCCAAGGATAGTTTCAAAACAAACCGCTTTTCACCCCGCAATTTACTACAAAGCACCACGTATGCCTTTGGCGATACCGTGGTTTCAATTGCGGCCCACTTAGGGAAAATTAAGACACGAGCATGTTTTGGCCCCACATTTCTTCCTGACTGTCGATCTCGTTATTTCGGTGATGATCCATGATCAACGAATGCTATCTATCCTCCTTTCATGTATTTCACCTGCCTTCCCATACCTCCCCGATCTGTCGGCACGCAGTTCCCTTCCAAATCAACGGTTATGATTGGTTTTGAATCTTCGTCATTCGAGAGTTTCAACTCTCAAACTCTCGCTTCCTCCTTAGTAGCTATCTTTCGGAGTGGAATATCTGTTGACACCTATACCTATAGATGTGTGGCTATGATTTCCTCCACAAGTTCAGCCTTCGGGAGTTTTAGTTCTCAAGATATCATTTCTTCCAGAGAGATTTCTCCGAAATGGCATATTGTCTACCAAGCATCCTCCTCAACCGACGGTTCTGCTCCCACCTCAGGACATTGGCCTCCTCAACCAGATCGATGGTCTTTCATCTCCCTCCTCGATCAATGATCGAGATCTTCTCCGGGTCTTAAGACCTTTTCCTCCTCTCTTTTATTCTGGAATTATAGATTTGGTGCCACGTGTCCACCTTCACATCGACAGCTCTCATCGCTTCGGATTTCCGGGCTTTAGAAATCTCAAATCTCAAATCTCTCTTTTTTCCAATTCTTTCGATGTCTAAGTCCTTGAACTCTCGAATATGCTTTCACCTGTCAACCCCGACGATGGATGGTTCTGATGATTTCATAACTTTGGGGCTTCGCAAAGTCCACTCTCCTCGGCACTTTCAAGGTTTTAGGCCTCATGAACTTTCCTTGGGATTCAACGAATGTTGGTCCTTGCGCTCGGATCTGACAGCCTAGATCTGATCTCCTCTTGCGTTCTCTTCTAATTGTTTGGACGTGGATTCCAACGGTCCATATCTTTCATAGTGCTCTATCCAATGGTCATTGTTGCTCCTCCTCCTGATCTTTCGCTTTCTTCCCTAACTTGGAAGATTTCAAATATTTCAAAGGTCTCGACCTTTGATTTAATTCTTGTGAGCCCTGGTGTATGGGTCTCGACTTCCTCTTTCTGTCCTGATCTTATGAACTTGAAACAAGTTTGCTTCTTGGATCTCATCTGCACTTCTGAAAGGTGCTTGTCTCTTCTGAGCTTGGTCCTTAGGTAATTTCCAACTCCCACGTACTCCTTTCATTAATATGCTCACATCAGATCGATGGTCCATACCCTTCCTTGATCCCACGACCTATATCACATTGCAACTTCGGGTTTCATAAGTTTAATTGCGCCAATGTGTGACCCTCCCGATGTGTGAATTCCGATTTCGCAAATCTGACGGTCAAGGAGGGTCCCGATAGATCCTTGGATCTACTGTCCACATTACATCACTACTTTGGGTTTTGGAGGATCTGTCCCCTTCATGATTATTACCAACATTCATCAAACTTGTGAAGATTGAGGGAGTCGAGGCGTTAACACCTATGCCCCTTCTTCAAATCTAATGGTCGTGACAGACTTTGGATCCTCCTGAACGGATCTCATCTGTTCATCTTCCAAACGAAAGGATATTCCCTTTTGATACTTGAATCTCACTATTCTTCCTGAGCTTTGTTGGCTCTGAAAGGCTTAAGAGTTTTGTGTTCTTTCTCTTGAACGTAATTCTTGGAAGAATTCTTTCACACACCCCTTACATTCAATTACTCAAATCTATTACCTAGTATGGTCTCTATCTCTACCCGCCTTGCAGAGACTTGGTACATACATGGACTACCTCTACTGAGCTTAATAGACTCCATCCTCACAATGATTGTGGGGTTCAACCTCCGCAGTCAGGGGAGTACTCACTTGACTCTAGGACGGTAAGGGAAATTCCCTAGGGAAAGTGTTTTCGAGGAATTAAACTAGATCATAAGGAAAATCAAGCAGATGTAAAAGTTCTCAAGGAACGAACGCATACTCTTAAATTAATCATTCAATACAGGAACCATTTACAGGCATATAAATACAAGCATGCATCCACTATTTCCAACTCAAAGCACAAGGCATAAAAACACTTATTAGAACGATAATGTGTGATGCGACTGCTAAAAGGGGTGCTTGTTTCCACCCAACCATAGGCTCAGTCACTCCCAATGGATTTATCACTAGCCACCCCCGAGCTTAAGCCATGATGCTTTGAGATTCAATATCTTACTTCCATCTCAACAGAAGTTAGGGAAGAAGGTTACTCTCCTTCTCCCAATACATAAATAGATAAGGACAAAAGTTACTCTACTTCTCTTGGCTCAATCTCTATTTTCTGTGATCATAACTCACTATTCCTCTTTCAGTCCTTCCTCGGACCCAAGAGTTTCCGTTCTCGTCTCTGCATTTTCTTCGCAGGTATTCCTCTGCCCACCACACTTCCTTTCTTGCCTTCCTAATCAAGGTTGTGTGTGGTGAATTCCGAGTCTGTGTTCAGGTCTGGAAGCCTTACGGATGAGAGGTCTACCCCATCCCCTCATTATCTCTTGAGGAGGCCTTCCCACCTACCAGCGCGACTGTAATTCATTCTTGGGTTAGAGGGTTGTTCTGAGCTGAGTAATTAATTCCAGCATGGTACTGGTTCAATGGAGGTTAACGCAACCATTCTGGGTCCCCTCCACCACCTTTCATAGTATTCATGGTTTTCTCTTAGCACATCCCCTCTTTCAGCAGTCATGCAACACATAACCATTTTTTATTAAAATGACAAAATTTACATTCATCAACCTTTTGTACAAAGGTCCATCAAATCAAACATTCACACCTTTAGTTTTTCCATAGTTCCTTGGTCAATTTAATTATATTTACAGACTAGGGGAAACAGGGTGTTACATCTAGGTGTGTTATATAGCTTATGGTATACATGTGCTAACCTTTGTTGAAAAAACTACATGCTAGAGCACCCATTTGGCCTAAGTAACCGTAACAAAACAACAAAGAAGTTACTGAACAATTTGTTGTCCTAAAACAGCAACAAACCATTGTTATACAGTTGAAACTTAGAGTTCAAAGACAAACCTAGTTGGCAGATTGATAGGACCTAGAAAATCTTCACTTCCCTTAAACTTAGGGCTTATAGAGATTTCTTGTTTCAACCACTTTACCCTATCATTCATTGACTTGTAACCAACTAGGGCTTCTTGACCATTCTTCGAGGCTTCCAACTTCACAAGGCCATATCTCCCTAACCGTGAGGAACCACGTGGCATACCACATATCACTGGAAATGACACAATGTTAGGTAGTTAGAGAGGTAGTGGGGGGGAAAGAGGGCCTATAGTGATAATAATGGAGTCCATTAAATGTAAGGTGGACTAGGTCCGCTATAGTATTAAATAAGGCCCACTATGGCAGTTAGATATAATAAATGTAAGAGGACTTACTAGAAAGTTATACTTCTAGAAATTCCCTCCACTAGAATGTTGTTAGGTGGTTGGTAGAACCATATAAAGGGGTTCAAGCAATGTAATGGTAAATGAATATAATAATTATATTTGGATTTGAATCTCAATAGGAGGATGCCCCCTCGAAGAGGCAAGTGAAAATGAGAGGATCCCTTCTATAATAGGATCCATTGTATGGTGTTGCCCTACCCTAAAGGTTTGATAATAATAAAGGAGATTTTGCGTATTGTTCTTGTATATTAGTTGTGGTGCTTTTTTTATTCAATATTTGGTACTTAACAAGTTGTATCGGAGAACTTTCCTTGGAAATAAGTGTGAGAATGTTTTTTGTTATTTTTGCAGATTTTTTTTCGAAAAATAAAAAGAGGGTCACGACATTCCAGGCGATTTCTGTAGGTTTTGGTGAAAATTTTGCAAAATCAGGTTGCAGATCTGCATTCCTCTCAGAAAACCACCCAATTAAAAATAAAATCATCTGAAACAAAGTCCGAGAAGTCAAGTTATTTTCATTTTAAAATATGCAATTTTAAGGGTTTATTTATTTATTTTATTTTTTATTTTTGCGAATGACCGTGTGATTTTTATGATTTCTGTAGCAGTTGGGGTAGAATTTTCCAAAAACAAATTGCATATCTGAGTTCCTCTCACAATTTCACCCAATTTCACCCAATTTCAAAAAAAAAAAAATCATCTCAATCAGAGCTCTCGAAGTGAAGATGTCGCTAATTTAAAATCAGTGATTTTTGGGGTTTTTCGTGACGACGACGGGACTGCAGAGTTCATAATGTTTCATAGGATGCTCATATTGCTACCAGATCAGTTCGATTGGATAAATCATTTTAATATATTCCTTTTGATATATTATATGTTGTGTTTCCAATGGATATTGGATTTCAACTCCTCATGGGAATTCGACAGAAGATTGAAGCTATTGAGCAACATTTTCACAAGGGACAACAAATTATTAGTGCTAATTGTCAAAATGTTCAAAGGTCTTTGGCTTGCATACACGAGAGATATTTTATGATGGACATCAGGGATGCATATAATCAAGAAGTCTATGCTTGGTATGATTTTTAGACTGATTGTGATGATTGGTATATGGATAATTGTCATTTCTGGGATGCCAACCACTTTCATATTTTATTTGATGAATCTACTTCACCTTATGTAGAACACATTATGGAGAGAAGTCTAGAGCCTTCTATGAACACTCTTTTTCAGTGTTCTCTAGTATTAGTGTGTTATTCAGATGATTTTTTGATATGGAGGGATCTACATATTTGGATCCTCATGATCAATATAGATTTTTGGAGCATCATTTTTAGTTGGTTCTTGAGTTCATATATCTTCTGCATGGAGTTCACATGAGCACTTGGACATGGGACCCATATTTTACAATGCAAGTTAGCATACTTCAACATATTGGTTTTTGTTTCTCCATGGGACCCTGATTCTCTAGTCTACTTTAGCACTATGGTCCACGCTTATCCATGGGACCCTGGTATATGGTTGTACATCAAGTGTTGAGGACAACGTTTTCATAAGGGGGATGGAATGTTAGGTAGCTAGAGAGGTAGTGGGGAACCAAGAGGGCCCATAGTGATAGTAGTGGAGGCCATTCAATGTAAGGTGGACTAGGTCCATTATTGTATTAAATAAGGCCCAATATGGTAGTTAGATATAATAAATGTAAGAGGACTTACTAGAAGGTTATACTTCTAGAAGGTTCCTCCTCTAGAATGTTCTTAGGTGGTTGGTAGCACTATATAAAGGGGTTCAAGAAATGTAATGGGGAATGAAGAGAATTATTGTATTTGGAGCTAAAGCTCAATAGGAGGATTCACCCTCGAAGAGGCAAGTGAGCAGGAGAGGATCCCTTCCATAATAGGATCCATTGTATGGTGTTGCCCTACCCTAAGGGTTTGATAATAATAAAGGAGATTTTTCATATTGTTCTTGTATATCTGTTGTGGTTCTTTTTTGTATTCAATCTTTGGTACTTAACACACAATGTGTACTATCCATCTATGATATTCTTACCTGCAATTACACTATCCTTCATGTCATTATTCCTCAATCAACTTTGGGTCCCATAACCACACCTCTAAGGCTACATGAAGACTATATCAAATGTACCCAACTAACTCATCATCATGTAGACTATATCAAATGTACCCAACTAACTCATCATCAGTCTCGATCGTACAAATGAAAACCAACTATCCAATGATCTCGTCCACATCGATAGGGTTTATGGACTTCTCCAAGGGTTGACATCAATCTCTAAGGGTTGACATCAATCTCCAAGATCACTCTCCAAGGGTTGACATCAATGAAAACCAATTGTCCAACACTTTACCCCAACTCTTCCCTACAAAGGTCACGTGGATTAAGAGAGTCCATATTCAAAAATTATATCCATTCCTATTGTATCAAGAATTAGGTTTAATAATAACACATTGAAATTATAATGGGTTTATGAGATTTAATTGATCCGAAGGGGTTTTTCATCCTCCAAATTCTATTGATCCAATATGGTACATGGTTATTAATCAATGGTGTAAAGTACATCACATAAACTAACTTCTTATATGTTGCTGCCACATTCGAAACAAAACCAAGTTATATATCATGTTACACGGGGCACCGTTTGATGAGTATGGTCTAGCTGGTAGTTTGATCTCGCGCGGTAACGTATAGCCTGGGTTCGCGCATAACGTGGCATGCACGGTTTCATGGGGGTTTTAGATGTGGAGTTTAGTATTGGAGAGAAGTTTACGGGGCATCTGTAACATTATTTGGTAGTTAGGGTTGCAAGCTATAATGAGAAGATTCTGGTGCAATAAACCTCCCAGCTATTTTGCTGCTATTTTGAATACACAGTCGAGTCGATGCTGGTGCAATAAGCCTCCCAGCTACATGATTCTACAATCATTCTGTTAAGGAACTCGGTTGGGAATTCACATGTGTCATATTCATTATGAATTGTGAAGTATCAGTTTCATTCTGCCATTTAATTGAAGCATCTTTGTTGTGAGGCCCGTATGCTATATATCCATTGTTCAACCAGTACGCAAGGAGGAGGGTTTTTTCTAGCTGTGAAGTCCAGATGCTGTGGTTTTTCCAAGTCGACTACTCTGTCATTAAGTGGTTGTTTGTATAGTGAAGACCATTTTGTAATTTCCAGAAAACGTAGTCTTGAAGGCTTTTGCACAGTTTTCTGTTCATAGTCGCAGAAGTTGATTCCAACCATTTATGTACCATTTTGAAACTAATATTGGATCAGTACCCATTGGAGAGGGACCCAGAGACGTAGCCCAATGAAGGGGATGAACTCCGTTAACAATTTCAGTGTTTTGAGACTCTCTTCTGCTGTGTTTTTTTTATTCTCTGTTTTGTGTTGTCATTTTCTGTATTACTCCATTCTGCTTACAGCGTTACATTTCCAGCTTTACGTTCCACTTGAATGTTAAGACAGTCATAGTATGTTGAGCATTCATAATATTACTTTTATTTCACTTAACATTTAGATCTTATGGATCAAATTAATGGTATCAGAGCTTGGTTTACTGTAGTGCAAGATTGTGAATGCTTACCAGGTCAAAATCTCAACTCGGTGAAGGAGAATCAGTTGAAGGTGACCCTGAGACTGGTTCAAGGAAAACATTCCCAAAATCCATGTCTTCTCCACGAGGGGAAGAAGGACATGAGGAACGGGAGAAATCTGTTCTCACTTAAACAAAGTTTCTAGAGGCCTTTATCAGCATGAAAAATATGGTGGAAATGATTTTTGAAGAACGTACAGAAAAGAAGAAGAAGGAAGATGAAACTTCGTCCAAAGATGCAGAAGTAAAGAGTGAAGAGAAGGGTAAAGGCGTAGGTGATGGTGATCTTATTGATGCTAATAAATCCTCTTCTTCTCATTTGAATAATGCTAATATGCCATATTTCAAGCTAGATGTGAAATTTGAGTTACCTATCTATAATGGAGACTTAGATGCTGAAAAACTACACAATTGGATTAAGCAGCTTGAAGTTTATTGCAGAGTGCAGGGCATCAATGATGACCCTTCTAGAATCCAACTGGCCACTTTACGAATGAGTGGGATGGCTCTTACTTGGTGGGAGAGAAAAGTTCAGCGGGATCTTCAAAAGAATGGTAAAATCATTTCAATTTGGACTGATTTCATTGAGGTTTTGAGAAAGCAGTTTTATCCTTTAGGTCATATACAACAATTAACCATGAGTTGGAAAACTTTTAGACAAACTAAAGGACAAAATATTCAAGATTATACTCATGAATTCAGAAAGAGGGCTATTGCATTGAATGTTTCATTAGATACGCATGAAACTCTTCTTAAGTACATTGGTGGCATGCATTCTTATTTGAGACATACTTTATTGATGTTTAACCCCAGCAACTTAGA
>JZKD02S1763922.1:237984-258803 GCA_000966675.3 Picea glauca
CTTATTGAATTCTATTTTTGTCTCATGAAAACCTTAGCATCAATGTCACAAAAATAGGGTGAGCCAAAGGAAATTGAAATATGGAATTTTGTTTATTTATTTTTAATATATAACTTAGATTAAATGAATAATGCAATGAACAATACATATATTTTTTAAAAATATAACTTAGAGTTTGTCATTGAATAATGTGGTAAAAAGGATAGATCTAACATTTTCCATATGATTTTTTAATTATTTTATCCAGCTGATCAAATGGTTTTTAAATTAATGATAAATCTCGAAGGGTTGAGGAATCCTTTTCATCAATTTTTAGTCCCTGCCTTCGGCTAGCGACTTTAGCATTGGCTTTGCGGTAAACCATCGTTTACCGTTCATTAATAGGTGCCTTCTGCTTTATTAGGGGATGTATTTTGTAGTTTTTTAAAATATTTTTCAAGGTTATTAAAAACAAATTTATTATTTTAAAAAAAATAAATAATTTTTATAATTTTCAATTTTGTAATTTGAATTTTCTGATTGGGTGAAAGGCCCTGATGTGACTTAATTAAGTCAATGTGTTTGAAATTTTTATCTTTATATGTCATAGATAAAAAAATCATTTAAAAATTCAAAATTTTAAAAATAACTCCAAAATTTTTATCTTTATATACATTGCAATTGTTGCACTACATTGAAATTGTTGCACTTTAGATGGTCATGGTGGTTGTAGTCGATGTGTGTTGCCTTACTATCTTTAGAGGAAGAATCAATTACCTCTTCAAAGATTAAACTATCATTTAATATTTTCACTTAAAAGGGTTGGTCAAAGAATATTTTCACTTAAAAGGGTTGGTCAACCCTTCTTTGTATAACATTTTAACTATTCATTTTCAAACTCATCCAAGATTTTTTCATTTGGAGCATGATGTGAGAGGGTTGTCTAATCGTTTTGATCAAATGTTTTCATGTTATTCTTCTCTCTATCTCATAGAATGGTTTATAATTAGGGGAAGAATGGGGAAAGTTATAGAGTATTTAAGGTTGAATAAATTTGTAATTCTTCTCTGTAGAAATTTTTAGTTATTTCTTGTAGACCAATTATAGAATTGATTGTTAGTGAGGGGAAGATTATTGAAAGGTTAACTGATCTTTGTTTGTAATTTTTTAGTTAATATTTCTAGACTAATTATGAAATTGATTGTCATTGAAAGTAAGATAATAAAAAGTTTCAAATTTTTTAGTTAAGTTTTTTAGACTATTCATTCAATTGAATTTCATTGATGAGATAATAAATAATGATCTATCAAAAGTAATTTTAAAATTCATTTTTATTGAGAGAAAAAGTGTGAAGGGTTGATCGACCTTTTTCCATATAACTATTTCATATTAGTATTTACTATAGATTGGAGAATATGTTTTCATTAGGTGAAGAATGGATAACTTTTATTCATCCCTTATATATTGGAATTCCTATTGGATAACTTTTTTGAGAAATTTTAGTATACAACCTATTTATGAGGAGATTCAATTGACTTAAACAACTATTAATTCATTGATTTTTCACAGAGAATAGAGAGAAACATGGTAGTAGATGGTCTTTTGAAAACTAAACTTATAGTAGAAGGAATTTGGGTTATATAGGAGAATGTGGAAGGGAATTCTACTATATATCATCATACTCTTTTCAATTCACATGGAGATACAATTTGTGATATCTATATGTCAATATGTAAAAGTATTGTTATTTATTTTATTAGAATGTTTGGTATCATTTTAGAAAAGATTTTTAGATTATATATTGTGATAATGGAATCATTTTATTTGATATATGTTATGGAGAAAAATATATATAGATTCATTTGTATTTTATCTTCTTGAAAGGAGATTTATATGAAATGTGGAAACACATATGTAAAATGTAATTTTGTTGTTCTTAATAAAATTACAATTTTTTCAAAAAAAAATAAAAAATTTAATTATAATATGTATTTGAAAATAAAAAAATTATGTGGAAGAATATTAATGTATATAATATAATTTTTAAGTTATAATATTCATAAAAAGATAAACATTTCTATGGAAGAATATCGATGTATTAACTTTGAATTTTGAATTTGTCATTTTGAATGACAAAGTTTTAAAATTCTAGTTCACAATATTCTTATTGAATATAGATTTTTTTTAGACATAATTATAATATATTTTTAATGCTTTTAATAGTTGTAGTTTTGAAGGGAAAACCATATAAGATAATATTTATGTATTTTGAACATTTTTATAATTAGTATATTTGAAGGTAAAGGATTGTAATGTTAGAGTGCATATATTTTTAAATAACATAAGCAATTTGAAACTAAAAACATATAAAATTAGGCTTACACTAGTTTAAAATCTAACAATATTATTTGATAGTAGATATTGGAATAATTTAACTTCAAGTATGTTTATTTAAATGAATGAATAAATAAACAAATAAATATTTAACATTAAATATAGTATTCATTCTCTTTTAAAATGATAAAAAAAAAAACTATTTTCAAATTATGGGCATTACTCATGTTTTGAATTTTAAACATCCCACTTGTCATGCCCCCACGATGTATCTGGAAATCCAATTCGACTTGGTGCTCCCAAGTCACCCAACACATGTGGCCATGCAACACCACGATATTTCTAACTTGGCGATTAGACCAAACTGAGAGTACTTCGCATTGAATATGCCTCTTCACTCAAGGTCTTCCCATAACTATGCCTTGAGCTACTTGGTTATTCAAGCCTCAACACTTAACTCTTGGCCACCAAGGCACCCACCCAACCAAGCACACTTCATTATGTTACACTTTCATTCTTTAACATATATAGTTATCAATCTCTATACTTAGCCAAATATGTGAACCAAGAACAAATAACATACCTACACATGAAAGAGACAAATGTATGGTTGGGAAGTACCAAAGGTTCTTAACACCCATACAAGCTTCTTATTCTGCAATATGTTGCAAGATTGTACAATACAATGCGTCCAATGCAAGAAGAGAGCACTTAGCTCATACACAAGATACAAGTTTATCCAAGTCTCGTGACTTTCCTCCCTACTATCTCACATCCTCCTCATACTGTAGCAATCAATTTTGTCTCATTTCCCATCACAAGACTTATCCCCATTGTGTGCACTTCCCAACTCCAAAACCATACTTTCTGCCAAACTAGCCTCAAGAGACTCACCCCAGCTCTGTCCATAGAACTTCCTCAAGGMAACACAAGTTCTCCCAWGTRGAGTCACTTGGYTCCTTGGGGGAGCTCATTCCTCTCTGCTCRAATCTACCTCARAACACTTGGTCTTGTTCCACYAATTTTKTCTCCAAGTTTTTGTCTCTAGCTCGTYGCAACTCTCCATATATATGGGTCCCCYTCACYRAACCATTRTGCCCTTTTGTGCCCAAAACRTTGTGTCCTTTCTGYGAGGTTGAGCCAAATGACCAACTTGCCACATCATATGKCTCACTCAAGTCATGATGCGCYCATTTGTCACATCGTTTTGTTGGGTCACACYCCAACTCGYSCTTGCATGAGTTGGATCCACATCTTTGTGCCTTGAGTCATATGCATGAAAATTCCCAAGGATGGCATGCCCAAGACATCTGMAAGGTGAGTGTKTCCATTGGTCGYRGTCCATGGTGATMTRTGCCTTAAGGAACCATGCTTTCCCATCAYRATCCCCAAGTGTGGAGTGTTTGACCATATAAGTCTTGKCTCACCTCCTCAAGTCACTTAGATAAGTCCCCCCAAAGGMATCCAACTTAGCCAACTCRTACATGGATAGACAGTGAAAGAATTTGTTTAGGYATTWTTTTTGTTATTCTCATTTTTAGATCTAAAAAGTSTCRAGGTGTTCCAATGAGACGRTTCATTAGAAAGGTGATACATYRAARAGGTTCAGAAAGGTAATACATTSARRCAGTTCRGAACACTATAAAGTAAGGTGATTAYGTAGATATTTGATGTTTCATTACAATTACAAMAATATAATTAAATGGTATGCTATTGTATCTCTTTCCCTATCATTGATATGTAGTAAACCATAGAAAAATGCATATCAATCATAGTCGTTTACTTAAAAAAAACATCTGAAAGCTTTAAAGGTACTTGTTGTGTTGTAAAGGAATCCCTTTGAATGTTGTAGATGTATTTATAATGCCATCAATGTTTTCATACATTGTTTTTTCCATTGTTTTTTCCATTGATCTCTCTTTTTCCCCAATCACCATCATAGTCATTGTTTCCTCCTTTTTATTAGTTATTAGTCACTAGTTTAAGCCAAGAGAAGATGTTGCAAAGAAAGATAAATGAGGTTTTATATTACTATGTATGAGAGTGAATTCTAAATTCTAAATTTCAAATATGGATTGGATGTCTAAAAACCTCTATATTAGTGGTATTATTCAAATTCATAACATGGAAATATATATATATATATATATATATATATATATATAATTTGATTAAATTTTAAAAATGAGTTTATTTTCCCATCAATGTAGACTTGTTACTCTTAATTCATATTAATAATTATAGTCAGTTTCATTTTTCTAATATTATTGTAGAATAAAAATAATAATATATAAGTTTTTTTTTATCCTTCTCATCCACTCTTTGAATTGATTTTAATTATCTAAATACAATGAAAGGGTCAATCTACCCTTCTCCATAGAAATTTCCAATTAGTCATTCTAGACTAATCTTGGAATTGATTTTCATTGAGGGGTAGAATGAAAAGGGGTTGATTGACCCTTTCCCATAGAAATATTGTGAATCCTTCTAGATTAATCATATATTTTATCCTTATTGATGAGAACTCCATGGAAGGGTTGGTTCACCCCTCCCCACAGATT
This sequence comes from Picea glauca, assembly GCA_000966675.3. Taxonomy (NCBI): domain Eukaryota; kingdom Viridiplantae; phylum Streptophyta; class Pinopsida; order Pinales; family Pinaceae; genus Picea; species Picea glauca. The sequence continues at coordinate 242,859 of JZKD02S1763922.1, forward strand.
TTTTTAGTTAGGTATTCTAGACTATGTCTATAATTGATTTTCGTTGAGGGGAAGACTATGGAAGGGTTGGTTGACCCTTTGTAATAAAATTTAGTTAACCTTATCTTTTACTTGTTAAATTGATTTTAGTTGAGGGGAAGACTTATAAGGGTTGTTTGACTATTCCCTTTATAAAGTTTTAGTTAATATGTCTATTCTACTCGTAAAATTAATTTTTGTTTAAGGGACGACCAAGGAAGGCTTGGTTGACCCATCCCCATATAAATTGTTGGTTAATCCTGATGGACTAATAGTAGAATTAATATTTGTTAGGGTAAGGCTATGGAAGGGTCAATTGACCCTTCCTAATATAAATTGTTTGTTAATTCATATAGACTAATAATAGAATTTATTTTCATTAAGTGTAAAATTGTGGAAGGGTTGGTCGACCCTTACATGTAAACATTTTTAGTTAAGCCCTTTTTCTACTTGTACAATTGATTTTCATTGAGGGGAAAAGCATATAATATTTGGACAACCCTTTCCCATAATGTATGCCTTATAGACTTATGGAAATTTTATTTTAGTTGAGAGGGAGGCTCAGTCAACCCTTCCCCATATAAATATTTAGTTATCCTTATAGAATTATTTTCTAATTCATTTTTAATTGATGGGAATAATGAAGAAGGGTTAGTTGACTCTTCTAGGTAGAAATATTTAGTTAATCCTTATAGACTAATTGTATAATTTAGTTTCATTGAGTTGATTATGGAAGGGTTGATCGACCCTTCCCCATATAAATATCTAGTTAATCCTTATAGAGTAATCATAGAATTGATTTTCATTAAGGGGAAGACTATGGAATGCTAGATCTATCCTTCCTCATAGAAAGTTTTAGTTAAGAAATTTTTCTTGCTTGTATAATTAATTTTCATTGAGGGGAATAGATTGGTGTGGTTGATCAACCATTTCCCATATCAAGTTTTATTTAATACTTCTAAACTAACCGTATATTTTATTTTCATTGAGGGGATAACTAGGGAAGGGTTAATTGACCCTTCCTCATGGAAATTGTTAGTTAAGTCTTATACACTACTCATCCAATTTATTTCCATTGGGGTGGAGAATTGGGAAGGGTCATTCAACTCTTCCCCATAGAATGTTTTTGTTAACCCTTTTATACTACTTGTACAATTGATTTTATTTTAAGGGAATATTAGGGAAGGATCGGTTGACCCTTCCCCGTAGAAATGTTTAGTTAATTACTCTTTCTACTTGTACAATTATTTTTCGTTCATGGGAAGAGCGTGGAAGGTTCAATTGACCCTTCATAATGAAATTTTAATTAACCTTATCTCATATTCATATAATTGATTTGCTAAGGGGATGAAGGGTTGATCAAATCTTTCCCAATTAAATGTTTAGTTAATTCTTCTATATTAATTATAGGTTTTTCATCCAGGGGAGGACTAGGGAAGGGTTGGTCAACCATTTCCCATAAAAGTTTTTAGTTAAGCTTTCTAGAAAACACATACAATTGATTTTTATTGAGGGAAATATTATGGAAAGTTAGATCAACCCTTGAAAATAAAATTATAGTTAACCATCTCTCCTAATCATGTAATTGTTTTTTTTTAGGGGATGAAAGGGGAAGGGACGACTAACCCTTCCCCATAGAAATTTTTAAAGAAGAATTTTAGGATAACAATATATAATTTATTTTCTTTGAGGAGAAGACTAGGGAAGGGTTGGTCTACCCTTTTCCATAGAAATGTATTGTTAATCCTTCTTTATTACTTGTATAATTGATTTACGTTAGGGAAAGAGTGTGGAAGGGTTGGTTAACCCTTCATAATAAAATTTAAATTATAATTCTCTCCTACTTGTATAATTCATTTTTGTTGAGGTGAAAAATGGTGAAAGGTTGGTTGACACTTCCCCATGAAATTTTTAACTAAGCCATCTGGATTACTAGAGTTGATATTTTTGTTTTGTTGTCTATACCATCCTTGACATGTGGGCCTAGCCTATGGTTGAGATACCACGACCCAGGGGCATCTAAGTCGTCAAAATCATCTGAGAATTGTACCTATCCTGGACTACACCATCCCATAACATGGTTGGATTTGAGGTGTCCCCAAGGGTTTCAAACCAGTGACTTTCACTTACGGAGTGCCTTAACAACACACTCCCTCACCAACTTCTCTAGACCTCGGGGACTATTAGAATTGATATCTGTTGAGGGGAATACTAGGGAATTGTATGTCGACCCTTACCCATAGACATTGTTATTTAAACCTTATATATCAATCATGATGATTTATTTTCATTAAGGTAAATACTATGGAAGGGTTGGTCAACCATTCCCCACAGAAATATTCACGTAATCCTTTCTCCCCCACTCGTATAATTGAGGGGAAGAATAGGGAAGGGATGATAAACCCTTATAATATAAAATTTTAGTTAATCCTTCTAGACTACTCATACATTTGACTTCTATTGATGGGAATAAAGAATAAGGATATATAAATTTTTCATTAATCCTTATCTCACACTCAGATTGATTTTCATCACATAAATTACTAGTTTGCTTAATCTTCTACACATAGAAGAGTTTTCAGTTAGAGGAAAAGCATGGAAGGATTATTAAACCCTTCTCCATAAAATTATTTATGAAAATTTCTCTATAGCTCATTAACGAGTTTTCTCTATGGGAATAAATTGGGAATTTCAATTGACACTACCTCATATAATGTTTTAGTTGCATATTACACTTTTTACTTCTTTTTTTAGCTAAAGTAGAGTTGTATTCATTCAAAAAAGGTTGTATTCTAGGAATGAACCAAATTACATATGTCTCTTTCCTCTATCCTTCTCCAAAACAAGAAATTTTCCAATGAATACATAAAAAAAATTCATACAAACTACCATGCATAAGTTCCAAGTCAGCCAACAAGTGGCATGTTTAACATAGACGCATAAAATATTGATAATATAAAAAATATATAATTAGTGACAAGTATGGACACTACCATCATCTTCTTTCCCCTCGTCATATTGAGAGGATGATGCAGGAGAATCATCATCAACGTTCATCAAGCTGAGTGGAGGACAACTCAGCATCAAGTGCACGCGTTCAAAATGTTTTGGGATCCAAAAGGAGGAGCGCATCATTTACTGTTTTGAAAGCATTGTAATTAAAATTATTTAATGTTTTGAGGCTTGAGCCATTGTATGAGACCACAAGAGATTGTAATTTCTTAAATTCCTAATGGATTGTATAGATATTGAGCATTGACTTGTATCTAATTTGTAAAGGTCATTTATTGTAATAAGGTTTAGTGGGAGAGTTTTTTAAATTGTGATATGATAGCACTAGAATAGTCAGTAGGAAGGCTCAAGAAGCCCCTATGTGTATAAATGTATGTAAGATATGCCCAAATGAGGTTGTTGAGAATTATTATTACTGCTCGAGATTATTGTAAATTGTTGTTGATGGGATGTTGACGATAATTGTATTTGTTGTAGAGAGTTGTTGTTGAGAACTTTGTAAATTCTTTGTTGAAGGAATATAATAGAAGAATATTACTTCGAGATCTTTGTACATGTTTTCCTTTGAGTAATTGGGTAATGTCATGTTATTTTATTTTATGTGTTTTATATGCATGTGCGTGCATTTTATGTTGAGTCGAATGAGCATGTAGTGTTGTGTAAGTTTCAATTGTTTCTCTTTTGAAGCATTGGTGAAAGGAGTGCATAGTAGCCATGCAAGGAGTGTGAAGGCAGAGTCTCTTTTAGACTTAGTAGATCAGGAGAGATAACATTGAATTGAGCAGAGTGAATGCAATGAGTGCACATATACTCAGTGGAGTATAAAATCTCAAAAGACCCTTGCAAGGTGTGCACAAGGATAACACTTGGTCAAGTGTTGAAGAATCTCGAAAGGAGATGAACTCAAGGAGTGAATGAGAAGATTCCCTAAAAAATATTCAAGTTTTTAGAGAAGCCTAAGGTGTGCGTAGAAGCCCAGTCCACTTCGAGTGATAAATCTCAGGAGAAAGAGCGACCAAAATCTTTGAAGGGAAGAATCCTTTCATTTTCGAGGTTGAGTGGACCATATCCACTCGAGGAGGATTTAAACCTTTCCTAGTCGTCAGATCTGGGAAATTAGGGTAGGTATTAACCCTTGAAGTCCTTCAGACTTCGCACATTCAGATATTTTTTAGCAAGTGTCATGGAGGAGACAAAATTCCCTAATTCCTGGGATCCGAAGTGAATCTGGACTGTTCATCAATGAAGATATGTGTCCATATATCATAGGTAGTCTAAAGACCAGTTATCCAGAAGAACTAGAACGTGGGTGCAAAAACATACAAGACCCCCAAAGTTCTGAAAGTAGAAGAAAATCCTAACCGTTGATAGATGGGGGACACGTGGTGTCAAATCTCGTAGTTCAGAAACTTGGTGCTTCAGAAGAATTGAGGTGTATTTTGTTTTGGGTTGAGAAATACCAAAGGTCAAAGTTGATCTCAATTTTCAATCAAAGAGGGAAACATGGAGAACAGATCTAGTCTCATCCAGTTCGGTGCTCAAATTTTGTGAAGGGTTGGGTTGTGAAGATACCCGAAGCCCTGAAACCCAGAGAGAATCTAGGTCATCCATCCACCAGGATGAGTGAACCATCAATTGATCCCCTCTGAAAGTTTTCAAGTTCGACACTCCAGAGGATTTGAGGTATTAGGTGATGAAAGGCTCCAAATCTTGGAGTGCGGAGTAGATAGAGACCGTATATCTTGAAATTTGTTGGGAACTGTAGATCTTTGTCATAGTTCAGTTGTTTTTGGGTTCAGACTTCGTAGGGTTCGTAGTCTGTTGCTTCCAGAACTCCCGAAGCTCGTAGCTTCAAAGTCCCAAATTCTTGGGAAAAGTGAAGATTAACCCATGGTTTCGGCCCGGAGTCACGTGGAGGACTCTATTGGTGTATGAGGACCCTCACAAACTTGATTCTCTGCATGGGGAACGGGTAAAAGGCCTATTGAAAAGTGTTTGTAGGGCTCAGCAGGAGCACGAGAGCTAATTCAGCTCCCTTATTCAACGATCCTTAGACCAGGAGGTCACGCTAGCCCCTGGGGTGGTGGGATTTTGCATCAAGTGGTATAAGAGCATAGAATTTGTCTATTGACAACAGGAAAAGGAATAAGACTTGTCTGATATCATCAAGTGGTATTGAGAAAGAAATTGATCTCTATGTGAAAGAAGACTCATAATCATGCCACCAAGAAGACGCAGAGATAGACCAGTAGTCAATGCAACCATGGAAGAGGAGATGAGACAACTTCGTGCAAGGTTGGATGCCATGGAGACAACATAGAGAAGAGAACCTAATGCTAGTGGCTTCTGTGAATTTGAAAATGAATATGTAGAAGTAGAAGAAGTTGCCAGAGAACAAGAAACAGAGGAGTGATTGTTAAGAGTTGTTGTCAAGCTGGGAACCAGAGAAAAAATAGAGGTCCTAATGTATAAAGGTAATTTAAATGTGGAGGAATTGTTTGACTAGATAATTTCTTTAGGCAACTACTTTGATTATGAAGAGATTAATGATGAGAATAAAGTGAACCATGTTGTGACCAGATTAAAAGGACATGCAACATTATGGTGGGACAAATTGCAAGATGGTAGAAGATGCAAAGGTAAGTCTAAAATTAAGAGTTGGTATAGAATGGTAGCTAAATTAAAGGCTAAGTTCATACCCAAATATTATCAAGTAAATCTGTTTAGAAAGCTATAGAATCTGAGATAGAAATATTTGTTGGTGAAGGAGTACACTGAAGATTTTTACATGTTGAACATCAGAGCAGGACATAGAGAGAATGATGAAGAAAAGGTTTCCAGGTACATTAATGGCTTGAGATATGAAATCCAAGATTATATTAGCATGATGAAAATGATAACACCGGAATATGCTTATCATCTCTCCCTGAAAGGAGAGGAAAAGTTGGCAAGAAAGCAGAGCCAACGGAACATAGGAAAAAGTCTTAACAGAGGTAGAGGCATTATTAGAGCAAAGTTCTAGAAACCTAGAGATGAAGATGGAAGGTATTACAGTCAGACAGAGAAATGAGCAAGTTATAGAGGAGGACACTATGGTGGAAGAAAATCTTTCCCAAAAGGAAGAGGAAGAGGCAAAGGAGGAGAAGTGAAGTGTTATGCATGTGGAAAGATAGGGCATATGTCTTGGGAATGTCTCGAAAGAAAGAATGTAGGAGCTGGAGAAGCTCACATTTCTGAAGCACAAAAGAGGAATGCAGATACAGTAGAAGAAGCGGAAGAAGGGATATCACTCATGATCATGAGGAAGGTACTCATAAATCCAAAGAAAGAGGTAAGAGAACCAGTCTAGAGGAACAGTTTTTTCAGAATTTCTTGCAAGACCAAAGATAGGGCATGCAAGGTGATCATAGATGGTGTAAGCACTACTAATTTCGTATCCACAAATATGGTGGAGAAGATAAATCTAGAGACAACTGCACATCTGAATCTGTACAAGGTATCATGGTTGCAAAAAGGACATCAAGTCATGGTAATTCGACAGTGTAAGGTTGAATTTAAGATAGGTGGTTATAATGATGAAGTTTTATGTGATGTTATACCTATGGACGTTTGTCATGTTTTGTTGGGAAGACCATGGAAATATGAGTTACCATGGGAAGACCATGGAAGTGTGGTGGATGAGTTACCTCACTCTTTACCACCCATCAAGAGTATTAGTGATAATATTGACCTTATTCTAGGAGAAAGTTTTCCAAATAAAGCAACGTATAGATTGACACCTCAAGAGAATGAAGAGGTCAAGAATCAAGTCCAAGATTTGTTGGATAAGGGTTTGATCTGGAAAAGTTTGAGCTTGTGTTTCGTACCAATTGTGTTGAGTTCGAAGAAGGATGGAGGTTGGAGAATGTGTACAAATTCAAGGGACATCAACAAGATAACCATCAGTTATAGATTTCCTTTACCCTGAATGGATGATTTAATGGATTACTTGAGTGGAGATAGTTATTTTTCCAATATAGACTTGAAGAGTGGTTATCATTAGTTAAGGATGAGAGAGGGAGATGAATAGAAGACACCATTCAAGACAAATGAAGGATTGTATGAGTGTTTGGTTATGTCGTTTGGCTTAACAAATGCCTCGAGTACATTTATGAGGTTGATGAATGAAGTACTAAAAGATTTTATTGGTAAGTTTGTAATTGTTTATTTAGATGACATTCTAATATTTAGTAAGACTGAAGAAGATCACTTGAGACATTTAAAGATGGTGTTGAGGAGGTTGCAGTAGGAGAAGTTGTTAGTAAATTTGAAGAAATGTTCTTTCATGAAAACAAAACTTGTATATTTGAGTTTCATAATCTCTTAAAATGAATTGAAGATGGATCCAGAGAAGGTGATGGAAATCAAAGATTGACCTTCTCCAAGAAGTGTATTCGAGGTAAGAAGTTTTCATGGATTGACGAGTTTTTATAGGAAATTCATTAGGAATTCCAGTAGTATCTGCGCACCTATACTGGATACCATAAAGAAGGAGCATAAATATTTTAATTGGACATAAGAGGCTAAGAAGGGATTTAGAGTGTTGAAAGCAAAGATAATAGAACAACATATTCTAGTTCTACTAGATTTTAAGAATACATTTCAAGTTAAGTGTGATGCTAGTGGAGTAGCCATTGACACAGTTTTAAGTCAAGACAAGGAAAATATTTTAACCACTGGAAGGAGATCATGGATCACACTAGAGTTTGGATACCACAGTTTAATGGTGAGAAATATGCACTCTAGAGAAAGAAAATACAGACATACATACAGACACAAGGATTCGATGTTTGGAAATTAGTGGTGGATGGATACAAAGCACCAGCTTCTCCTCCAACAGGCAAGGATGGAAAGAAAATCGCATAAATAATTCAAGAGCCCAGAATGTTATTCAAAATGGTGTAGATGAATCAATATTTACAAAAATAATGCACTTTGAATCCGCCAAACAGATGTGGGTCAAACTAAAGACTATCTATGAAGGATATGAAAATTTTAAGGAAGCCAAACTTCAAATTTTCAAAGCAAAGTTTGAACAGATGAAGATGAATGAAGATGAAAACATAGAAACCTACTTTCTACACATCGATGAGGTAATAAATGACATCAAAGGCTTGGGAGATGAGATAAAGGAACTGGTCGTGGTTAAAAATTCATTAAGATCTCTATCAATGAGATTTGATTCAAATATCTCATCCCTAGAATAAAGAGTGGATCTAGATACAATGACTATGGACGAGCTACATGGAATACTCACAAATTATGAGATGAGGGCAGAACAAGAAAACCTGGTTACAAAGGAAGCTACATTCAAATCATATAAGAAGACAAAGAAAAGTAACAAGCACCGATCAAAGTCAGTTAACAAGAAAAATCCAAAGTCAAAATGTAGCTACAACAATGATTCAGAAGAAGATGAAGAAATGGAAAACTTCATAAGAAAGTTGCAAAAGGGGATAGGTAAATATAAAGGTGAGCTTCCCTTGAAATGTTTTCATTGTGGTAGAATTGGTCATTTTTAAAATAAGTGTCCTTATGCCAGAAATTCAGAAAGTGATGAAGAGGAAGAGCCCAAGAAAGAAGAGATATCAAAAGGAAAATTAGAAAAAAAAAAAAAAGCCTTATAGAAAAAACTATACTCGAGAAAATCTAGTTCCTCATCTCGTGAAGATGATGAAACTGACAGTGATTCAGAAAAAGGCACTATTCATGGCTAAGGAAAATCAAACAAGAAACTCTGATATCTTAGAAGAAGAAGGTGAAGTCGATCTCAAAGAAGAATTAATTGGTGCTTTAGAAGATCTAAGGAATGAAAGAAAGAAAAACAAGTCACTCAAGAAAGAACTAAAAGTAAAATAAACTGAGAATATCAAATCAAAGGAATTCAAGAATATAATTACGAAGTTGAAAGATCAGGTTGAAGAAGATAAAAGGATTGAAGAAACACTCAGAAGTCATCTAGCAGAGAAGGAGAAGATGATTGAAAGGTTGGAAGCAGAAGCAGTCACTCTAAGAAAAGATCTTCATAAAAGGAACATGCAACAAGATAGCACCAAGACATTGGATAATATCATAAACAATCAAAATCCATACTATGACAGGTATGGACTAGGATACAACCAAATGAAGATTGAGAAAGGTTCAAGCTCCATGATGAAACCAACAGAACAAAAGAGTTATGCAGAAGTTCTCATAGGAAAGAATCATAGTCAACAAGAATTAGAAAGAAATGAATACATAAGACCTTCTACATTCGAGCAGCAAAGAATATTCAATCATTACAACCAAAGAGAAGATCCTGATCGGCCTAGGAAGAATTACAGAAGGACTACACTACAAGGAAAATCACTCACCCACAAGTATGTAAATTTATTTTATGGTCATTGTTTTATTGTACTAACTTTGGACATAAGGTTGCAGATTGCAGAGCTTATGAAAGAAATAATCAGGAAATAAATTCTTATGTGGCCCCACAAATATTGAATTCCATAAATGCCACAACTATGGACACACAGCTCGAAATTGCAGAAGTGTGATAAGGTCTCCAATGAAATAAAATATTGATGAGAGACATAAGAAGTTTTGAAGAAGAAGTGTAAAACAAGAAGAGCAGGTAAATGAAGAATAGGTCCAAGGAATCGTACTTTCAATATTTGTAGTAGCACAAGATCATGATGAATTTACAGGAAAACGGGAAAGTGTTGGAACTCATGTAGAAGATTAAGAATATGTCAAAACTTAGGATGATGACAAAATTCAGGAAGAGGATGAAAATGAATATGTATTCATAGGCAAAGAGGAATATTACACTGCATCAGAGCAGGTATTGTTCTGAGCCATTCGACTTGGAGACTTCCAAAGAATGTGAATATTAGACAGGGGGATTCTATGCAATAGCTGAGACAGATGGGTCATCATTGTGGACAATTGAGTAGTAGATTCTTGGATAGTATGGATAGAGATGGATTCATAGATTGATTTAAAGAATGGCTCAGAGATTGATTCAGAGAATGTTGGATGATTATTTGAATGCTTAAATTTTTTGAATGATTTTCATATATGTTAGTTGATTACACAAGGAAGCACTAATGGACAACAACTCCAAAAAGAAGCAGGTACAAGAAGACCTACATTGATATACATAGAAACATGCAGAGAAGTCATCAGAGAGAGAGAACATGACTTGATATGCAGGTAGAAGAAAATCAGAATTCTTAGTAACAAGAGCTTGGTAAAAAGATTGAAGATCAGTTAACTACTAATTCAGAAAGGAATACTAGTAGCATACAGACAGGGAGACACACCCACAGGGGGATCTACTCTTTTAACCAAGATTGGTTAGAGAAGGTATAGTGTCAGATCCACAGAGGGATTTAATCCTTTGTCAAAGGGAGAGATATAATCAGAGGCATGTAAGACAGGGGGAGCATCCCTAAGGAGATTTCAGTAAGGGGGAGTAGCCCCAAGGAGAGATACCATTTTCCATTGATGTCAAAGGGGGATAGATAGAAACATTTATGAGGAGAGAATATCAGTTTTGCCTTGACTAAGTGTTTCCATCAATGTTGGTGTTGCCATCAATTCCAAAGGGGGAGATTGTTGGAAAGTTGGTTTAGGTTGATGGACAGTTGGTTTGGATAGTTGGTTTTCATTGATGTTAACCCTTGGAGAGTGATATTGTGATATTGTAGATTTATTTCAACCCTTATTGATTGATTTCAACCGTTGGAGAAGTCCGATAGTGAATTTAGATAGCACAAAGGTATGGGTAAGGGACCTAATTTTGTTTAGGTGTAAAGGCATCAAGATCAGTGAATATGCAAGTAATACTATTCTAGATGGATAGTACATGTCATGTCATTTCCGGTGATATGTGTAACATCACATAACTCCTCACGTTTAGAGAGTTATGGCCTTGTGAAATTGGAGAACCCTCATGAGTTATCTAGAAGGTCAAAGAAGTCAAATTATTCTAGAAGCTCCTAAGAAGAATTTGACTAGTCAAGTGGGTGAAACTAGGAGTAAATCACGGGTTAAGTTGTTGCAATAAGAAAATAATTAAAAATAAATTAGTTGCAACTAGAAGTGGATAATTTAATATTTTAGGATAAAGTGGTTATAAGTGGAGAAGTTGTTAGAAGTGGGTTTTTCCTAAAAGAAAAAAGTTGGGTTAAGCTGGTTAGAAGGTAACCCCTTGAGGAAGCTACATGGAAGTATAAATAAGAGAGAAAGGCTCTCCTATTAGCACCTATTAAGAACATTGAATATCTATTGTTGTGTAAGGCTTATTGCAAGTTCTCATTGATACATTTTAAGTTACTCAAGTCTGAGGAAGCACAAAGGGTTGACGGCGAAAGTTTCAGAATTGCAAAAATATTGAAAAGACCCTAGTTGTTTAGGTGTACATGGGCTGCAGTGGAGAAGGGAACGTACGTACACAGGTTGGAAGTATAAAAGGGTGCGTACATGTGGGAAAATCCATGAAATATTGAGTTTTTTAAGGTGTCAGGTTCTTAGAGTCTGAAATCAATCTCCCAGGAAGGTCTACAGTGATCAGGAATAGCAGATCTATCTACAGATTCAAAAGGTATGTCATATTTTTATGTTTAGTTGGGTATTGTTGTCTCCATGAGATATAATTATGAGAGGTTGATATTTTTTCCTAGAGAAGGTGTTGGTTGTATGGAACTTATGGTATGAGCTAGATCTACAGAAATACAACACTAGTATGTTGGTATTATTCATTGGTTCATCTTATTGGTTCAAGTGTTGAGACATAGTTGTATTTATTGGTACATGGTTGAGGGTTTTGGTTTTGAATTTGTTTGTATGGTGAGAGATTGTATATCAGTAAGCATTTGATGTTTATTCCATGTGAGGGTTATTACACTTGTTCATTATTATAACCACATGTATGGCACATGACTAGAGATATAGATGAACTTGGTTAATGGATATATAAGATGGTGTATGCATAGGGTACAACTACAAATAAGATACAGTGACAGGTTGTAGTTTGAGGTGACAGAGGCATCAAAGTGTTTGAAGTTTTAGAGAAGGTGAAAACCCTATTTTTCTAAAGGTGTACGCAAGATGAAATATAGACATGGCGCGTACATATGCAGGCTACAGTATAAACATGGAACATACATTCACAAGTTGCAATATATACAAGTTGCGTAACTATTACTTTCTTGTTGGTACAGGTTGATTACAGGTACATGTTGGTTATAGGTCAGTAGCACAAGTTGGTTATAGCTGGTTGGTATAGTTTTATAGTGGTATATCTCACAGTGACAGTGTGGCAGTGGTTTCATCAATTGACACTTATATTTCAGGGCAGCAGGACAGGGAAAGGAAAGGGGGTTGTAGCCTTCTTCTAGTTGGTGTTGGAGAATCAGGGAATTGGAGCTTCCTTCAAGTTGGAGCCTAAGAACTAGGTGGTTGTATCCACCTTTTGATTGTAGTCGAAGAACATAGGGGGTTGTAGCCTCCTTCTAGTTGTAGACAGAGAATTGGGGAGTTGGAGCTTCCCTCAAGTTGTAGCCTGAGAAACTAGGGGGTTGGAGCATCCTTCCAGTTGGAGTTGAAGAAATGGAATTCGGTGCTTCCTTGAATCTAATTCTTAAATACATATAAGAAAAGCATTATGTGTTTTTCTCCCGCATTGGGTTTCCATGTAAAATATTGGTGTATAGTGTACCATGTGGATGTGTTGATTATTTTTTATAATGCACTAATGAATATTAATGTTATTGATACAGTGATATATTGATTATGTTCAAACGAACATGATTGAATAATTTAAAGGAATATACATTATTGTTAATAGGATTAATAAGTGGTGTAAATTTCTCATTACCGATTCACACCCCCCCCCCCTTAGTAATCCAACAAAAACTCACATAGACTATCACCGTCATGTACCAAGGCATGAATAGGGTTTCCCTACAACTTGTATAAACTTCCCTCTCTAACCCCAACAACCACTGTTGCGTCTGGGATATCTTTGTCTAGACGTATGGGTACTTGCCCTCTCTAAAAGGAAATGAGAAAACCCTTGTCCTCCATAGATGAGACTCAGAGAAAATTATTTTATAGTCCTGGTATGTAAATCACATCCTAGGCATCCAACGAACCTCTTGGCTCAAGATGGAACATAATTTTTCCCTCTCCCTTCACTAAATACTTGGCATTGTCACCAAGATGCACATGACATTATGAGTCCCTCTCCATCTGACTAATAAATAACTCTCGTGCTTCTATCATATGACGAGATGCACCACTATCCAAGAACCAGGAACTCTTGGTAGTTGTGTTGGTAGAAAGGAAAGAAAATAGTGAGGAATCCTTCTCAAACTTCACTACAAATGCATCTAGTTCCATCTTTGTTGATGTTGTTGTCTACATATTTCCTTTACCCTTCTTTCTCTATGGACACTGAGATGCATAATGTCCATTATTATGACATGAGAAGCACTTGATTTTACTCAAGCACTTCTTCTTCTCTGATTGTGATGATCCTCCATCATTGTTACCCTTCTTTTTAGAACTATTTCCTTTTTGCTTCCTTGTCTTACTAACAAGAGCCAATTTCTCATCACTACTTCCTTGTTTGTTGCTCTTAGACTCCTCTTGAGTCTCTTCCTAGATGAAATCATCCCAAACTCTCTGGGAGATGTTCTTAATCACTGACTCTCTTGACAAATGGTTCCCAAGACTTGGGAATACCACTCAATGCCACATTCATGAGATCTACGTCCTTCATTTTCTCCTCTATAGATGAAATCTAATCATGTACCTAAGTGATCCTCATGAAATATCTAGTAAAATTTTCAAATGTAGACATCTGCACTGATCTAAGTTTATTTCTTAAGACCATCTTCCTATTCATGTTAGTGCTTTGGAATAAACCTACCAATGCATCAAACATATCTTTGGTCATCTTCATTTCGAATAGGTGAGAGATTAGATGACACTTCACTGAATCCAAGATAATCCTGTCAAATTTGATCTCCTTCTCATGAACTACCAAAGCTATTGAATCTATCAATGGAACAATTGCTTTGTCCAAAAACTCCTAAAGGTTTACTCCTTTAATGCTAAAGTCACTCTTGCTTTCCAATATAGGAATTTGGATGCTCCATCCAATATGTCTCCAACTCTTAGAGGTATTGATTCCATCCCTTTAGACTTGATAAAATTCCCTGGAAATAAAATATTGTTGAAATTGTCTCTATACTAACCTGTATGAACTTGTATGTGTTAGAATATAGAAGATTGTGTGCTCGTTTTACCATTGAATATACCCTTGTCACCCAACCATAGGCCGAATCCACCCTCCGAGCACCTTAACCTTGACTGAGAATTACTCTGAAAGTAAACCCTAGGCTAGATAGCCAAACAAGGTGTAGCGCGTCTTCCTCCAAGAATAGCGCACCAACAATAGTTGATCAGATAGTCCAAACCCTAGCTAAGAGATAGTCCAAGACAATCATTGAAAACTGGTTGTTGCAGCAGCTGCACCTGCAGCTCTCCTCCACAAGTGCACACCAAACTGGGAACTGCAGTGCGCACCAGTTGTTGCTCTGCAATTCTGAGATGTGTCAAATGAGAACTAGCGCCCTGTATTTATAGTGGTTCCGCCAGATTTGTTGGGGCCGACTTCTCCTTCTGGATATGTGTCTGTTTAGTATATTATTATTATTTCTAGCTGACTTCTTCTCTTGGAGGCTAATAACTCAATATAAATTATCTTCTTGAGCCGACAAGACTTCTAGGGTTATTAGCCAACTCATTAGGGTTTTCTCTTGCTTTATGGAGTCTTCTATTCTCGTCAGGTTCACACGTGGAGGTAAATACCTCCCGCAGCTACCATAATATTAACACTCCCTCCTAACTAGGGAGGTATTACAAGTAATGGTCTTGAGCACAAAAACATACCATTTACCTGGTAGCATCAATATAGTCGTCTAGACTATCTCATTACTAGATCATGAGCATCACCATCACCATCAGCTACATCATCTCTCGAAACCATACTTCATCTGAGTAATTAGACATGATGCTGGATAATTCACTCATACCATAGAGTGATACAAGAGCCATTCTTATAATCTAGAAGAGTAAATGCTCTTGATCCATTTTTCGTCTGGAAAATCTATGTTCATCATTCGTCTGGATGATGATGATCTCCAATAAATTGTTGATAGTCTTCATGGCAATTAGAACAAAAATAGAACACAACTGTGTCTATCCATAGTAGTATATAACTACAGTCCAGTGGTACACTACCACACCAAGTAACACACAAGTACTTGATCAGTAACGAACAGTGGAACATATCCACCACAGTAGTCTTCATCTACTGTCATACAGTCGTCATAACAAACATTTGATAGAAACCTGCATAGAAACAATGTTATGATATAAACTGAATCATCTAGGCCAATCCTTTACTCACATTTGTGAGCTCTAAAAGAATATCTGCCTCACGAACGGTGGAACATATCCACCACAATAGTCTACATCTACTGTCATACAGTCTTCATAACAAACATCTAATAGCAACCTACACAGAAACAATGTTATGATATAAATTGAATCATCTGGGCCAATATTTCACTCACGTCTGTGAGATATGAAAGAATATATGCCCTCGGAGTAGAAAATTGAGATATCTGGACTATTCTTCTCAAACAAGGAAGAATAATTGTCTCGTCTTCTAAACCTGGACCATTCCCCACCCTGGGCCATTCTTGCTACACTAATCAAAGTGCACCCTAGAGAGAATGTATAACCCTAAGGAATGTTGAGCCTGGACCATTCCCCACCCTGGGCCATTCCTCCTACACTAATCAAAGTGCACCCTGGAGA
>JZKD02S1763922.1:270090-288835 GCA_000966675.3 Picea glauca
TAGCAAAAATGGTAAGATGACCTAAAAATAACATACCTTAGAACACATCACCAAAAGACTTCATCCTCCCTTGAAATCCGGCCTTCTTTTACTTCTTATTCCCTCTGAAATTCGATTTGTATCAAATGAATGTATAATGATGTTTATTTATACCATTTATGTCACTTCCTTTTAACATTAGGGCCCACCTGACACTTTCTTATTTTGTAATTCTTTTCTGTAATTATTTTCAGGGCCTACATGTATAATTCACTTTGTCATCTTCAAAAATTCATTTCTCCTCAACCATGAGGATCCATGTGATGTGCCACATACCACCGGAAACAAAATGATGTATACTATCCATCCATGGGTGTTGTATCTGCATGTGCATTTTCCTTCATGTCCAAATACCTTCATCAATCTTGCGGTCCAAAACCCATGACTAAGGTTGACATCAATGACAACAACCAATCTTCCAACAGAAACTAACACCCTTTATCTACTGAGTTTAAATTTTTTAGTATGATTGTTAATGGGTGGAATTGCAAGAAACCATGTGACATCTAATTTTGTTTTTAAATGGTTCAAGTCGATGAACTGGTAGAGTTACTGAACACTTTAATCCTCTCTTCTATGGAAAATACAATCGCCATTAACAAAACAACTTTGTAGTCTTTTGTAACTTTCTTGCAAGTTTTGCAAGACTAAGTAGCATTGCTACAAACTCATAGTCGACTTATTCACGATGAACTTGAACTAAAAAATCTTCTACATTCTGAACTAGTCCTTGTTCAGAACAACTTTCTTCTCGAAGATGATGATCTAGATCAACAACGAGTACATAAACAACTCGGTGAGTTAGCTTCAAATATGAATGCAGATGAAGTTCATATTTCTCTTTCCAAGCTAATCATCGGACCTTGGAAATAAATAAAAAACAATAAGCATAGAATTGATATTGAATATGAAGAGGATGTCACCTTTCATATTCTTGATTACATCAAACCAATCTAGTTCTCTAGTGTTGGATTTCTTCAAGAGAATTCATATTCACATGCTCTAGTTCAAGAGTAGATTCCAAAATGCCAACATTGTCATCAAGTTGGACACATGGAAAATCGGTGCTTTGATCTTCATCCTTGTGAGCATTGTGGAAAGCATAATCATCCTTCAAACAAATGCTCTAACAACAAGAAATATGCAAGAATAAAAAACCACTATGGGTGGTTGACTTCTTGGAAATGGTCATCAATAGTCACGAAGATATATCAATCATACTAACAAATCCATTCTCGAGTATTGACACATCTTGCAGTGAAAATATTTGTGTCTTCTCACATTTTCCTTAACAGGGGGTAACAACATCAATGATTGAGAGTCAAGATTCAAGTTTTGAAGTCTTATCAATCGAGCAATAACAAACAAGCGTGATTTGGTTTGCGGTTTTCCTTAAACCACCACTTAGTATAAGACTTTAAACTTCTACTAGACAATGGTTTATGTTTTTTCTGAAACCTCCACTTGGTACATGACTTTCAACTTATATTACTGAACATTTTAAGGTCATATTTAAACCAACATTCGAGATCACTTCCAATTAGAAGAAGACAACATCTTCAGCATCTAGCTAACTTAGGAAATGTTCCAGGAACCATTGAGCCCTAGATCCAAGTTCCAGAGTTTATGGTCATCCGTAAACCACCCAATTGGTTTGTGGTATTCCTTAAACCATCATCACCATTTAATAGAAGACATCAGTTTTTGATATACATTCAGTTTGTGGTCATCCCAAAACCAGTAGATCCAAAGAGCACATTCAGCCATCAACAATTATATACTTCCATATTTCAGTTGTCCACTTTCAGATATCAGCTCTCACCTTGGACTCACATACACCCCTTTGGATTAATGGGGGAAATGTTGGAAACCTAATCCGTTTAGGGTTACTGTATTCCTCACTTGACTAAATATGAACAGTCAAGAGATAGTAATAGTCATTAGAAGTCCAAGA
The DNA here is from genome assembly GCA_000966675.3 of Picea glauca. Lineage (NCBI taxonomy): Eukaryota > Viridiplantae > Streptophyta > Pinopsida > Pinales > Pinaceae > Picea > Picea glauca. Next base: position 272,084 of record JZKD02S1763922.1, read on the forward strand.
GACCTTGGAATATAAATCCAAAGGTTGTATCGACGTATTTATGTTTGTATCATATTGATTAATTAATGCACTTCACATTTATTCTAAATTCGTGTGTCCAACACCTATGCACTGACAAAGCATGTATGCAACTTTTCATATGCTTGTTTCTCTTCAACACCTAGTGTGTGTACTTTTTTGGCACAAAATATATATATATATATATATATATATTCTAGCGAAGTTCATGCGTTTATCTGGTTCTTGACCTCCTATAGCCTGTGTATAACTACTCCAACCAACTTTTTGGAGTATAAATTCATTTCATACGATAAAGGAGAGAAGGAAATCCTAGAAGCATCATTATGATAGAAAAATTTTGTTGGGTCTGCATGCCCCTTCCTGAGTTTTTAAGACTTCTCCATTTATTTTTAGAAACCCATGTTTCTAGCATTCTTGCTCACTTATCTCATTCGAGAAGAGATTCATTCTCTTTCCCTAACTTGTTTGGAGCGAGGATTTAGGAGGTGCGAGGATTCTTTGGTGGCCCAAGCAGAGGAATCTAGATGCCAGTTCTAGAGAAGTGTCACAACGATGTCAAGTGTCATCTGTATACGTCATTTATTGTTAAGCTTTAATTAGAACTCTCTTTCTTGTCCCAATTTCATGTCATTGATCCGTTGTTGCAATCTTTGTATGCATTGGATTATCTTAAAAATGACATCTTGATCATAGGTACTAAAAGTAGTGAAAAAATTATTATTGAAACTACCTATGTCACAACATTATCTCTTTGTGAGTGAATATTGATGAGGAAAGCACTCGAGCAAAAGACTTCGGAAAAGATTTGAAAAAGAGGTATTCTTCGAACATTGGAATCCAAGTAGGTGTTATTTCCACTCATAGGTAATTAGTTATTTACTTCTTTGTAACTGCTTATGTCAATTAGAGATTGTTCTTGGGGGGGAACTGCTTTGTGTGATGTTCTAGCCCATATCATAGGGGATTTGTCCTCAAAACATAATTGGTGAATCCATTGGGGAGTTCTCCTTTGGGTTAGATTAGGTTCTTTCTCTTTGTTTTGTATTATTTTTTTAGCTCTCTTTATGTTTCTTCTTTTGCAACTAGTGTTGCAGAACCTTATCCTTTAGTTTTAGGCTTTAGACCTAAGTATTTTCAAGTTTTTCTTGGGATTTTAGGGTATATATGCTCTTTCCCTTGAGATTAGAAAGATATATATGCTCCCAATTCAGGATTAAAGTGTGTATATATACACCTTGATGTGGAAACAGAGGCGTATGCCTCCTAAGAAGTGATCGTTTCTTGCTTTTCATCCTCTTTAAGGCCTATGTTTTATATTTAGGGCATCTCTTGGACTCTCTTGGTTCTTTGAAGCTTCTTGTTAGTATCAGAAAGTTATTAAAGTCTTTAAATTCAAAATAAAAGAGAATGTTGGTGGTTCTTTAGGTTCTCTTGGATTGAAAAACTATAACATGAGTTTTGTCCTTAGTATCTCAGTTTCTTGATCACTTTTGCGGTTATAACTTAAACATGAGTTTTTATCTGAGTTCAATAATTTTATTTTGTGCATTCCTTTTGTTTTTCAAACATAAAAATAAAATGTTAGTTCTTCTAGCCTATTTTGTTTATTTTTTGCTTTAGTAGCAGGAAAAGGAAAAACCTAGTTTGTTGTTAGGTAGGTCTCTTTCTTTCTGTTGTGTTATTTTGTATTCATATTTGAGAAAAGAAAATATCTTAGTATAGGCATTTGTTTTTTCTTTTCATCTTGAAAATAATTTAAAAGGAAAAAGAACAAAGAACACTATTTTATTTTCTTCTTTTTATTTTTGTACAATTTAGGGAAAGATAGTTTTCTTTATGTAGATCAACTTTCATTTCTCATTTTCTTAGTGCATCTATCATCGAAAAGAGAAGAAAGGATCTCATTATTAGCATAACTCTTTGTTTTTGCATTTGCATTGAAAATCTTGCATTTCAAGGTTTTCATTAGTTGTTTGTGCATTAGGCTTGTTTGGAACTCATTTCATTGTAGAATTAGCGTGAAGTTTCCTTTGCCATTGTTATTATAAGTTTTTCTTTGCAAGCAGCTCTGACACATCACCAGTTTCACTTCCATACCTTGAGTAAAAAAAAACCACTAAAACAAACACTTAAATTAAAATCCATTGTAACACCAATTAGTCTAGGGTGTAGGGCCTTGGAACAAGATTGGAGAGTGAACTCTCCAAGGCTGCTCAACTCAAACATAGATTGTTCATTAATGAGTGATCAAAAATCCAATATCGCATAGGTGTTTCTAGAGAAGATCCTCTAACATAGGAGTCAAATCTTAGGTCACGTAAGGGTAAGTGAAGGAGATATCGCCCCTTCCGATTATCCTAAAATTTGTGGATCGTTGCATATTTGGGGGTTTCCTAAATACCACTTGGCCTCCTGAGGTGTCGGTTCTTTTGGAAGCTTCAAGATTTGTCACCCTACTCATACATGTAATTTTGACTCACGATGGTTCTCCTTGGGATATGATTACAAATTGATAACATAGTTTCCTTTCCTAGGTTCCACATGGGTGACTACGAGGGGAAATATCATGGTACTTGGGATAAAATATAGATCCTTAGCATAGCTCCTTTGGAGGGTGTTTTTCTTCACAAGGACACTTGCACCACTGGTGAACATTGGAGCACGTTATCACAGTTGTTCCTCACTCTTTCACCATTCAGTATTGGGACTTAATCAACCCATATCGACCCCTGGAAGGTTCCTTTCTAACTTTTTCATTGCTTTGGACTCAGGACCCAATCCACCTGGCTAAAGTTTTGGGGAACTTTTTGTTTGTGTTGTTTCACTTAGGAATTTTTAGTGGAGTGTTGCTTTCTATTATTAGCATAGGTTGTGTCTCTATTGCCACTTTTGGACTATTGATTCAAGGTGTCCAACCAAATTCCCCGTCGATTGAGAAGGACCCCTTTCCTTTCACTTGAAAGTGTGGAGTTGAATCCTAGAAGGTGTAGGATTTATACCACTGGTTTGTCAGAGTTGGTGTGTGAGACTCTTTTAGATGTGAACAATCCTACAAGGGATAAACCTATGCATAAGAACGTCATGGCTAAAATTATGGATTATACCAACCAAGGGACCCCTTCCTAAGGGGATTTTTTTGCTTTTCCTTTATTTAGAAATGTTGGTGCTCCCTTGATAGCAACTTTAGACATTCTTGGGTTGAATGTAATATTATCGGTTGTTGGAACAAGAAAATAATCACATATGAGAACATAGGATCTGAAAGCAATGGTGGTGTTTAAATATATTATTGCATTGATGCACAAATGATCTTCATGATTCAATGATGATAGACCGATCGTAGGGACCATCTATAAATAGGTTTGGTCATGGACCAAACCAAACAACCACGGATCATGTAAGTTGTACCTACCCATAAAAAGTGGCTCTAGAATCTGAATGTGGACATGGTAAACCAAATTTAGTTAGAGTTCATCCCAAAGAATTGGTCAACTCCCTTAATAAGACAAGGTGAGGTTTACCGAGGAACCCAATGTTCCAACACTTGTTTGGTTGTGGACCACTCTGTTGGGTATTTATGAGTTTGATGAATAGGGTGTTCCACGAGTACTTGTACAAGTTCATCCAAGTATTCATTGACGATATTTTGATTTACTCTTGGACGATGGAGGAGCATGACGAGCACTTGCACTTGGTACTATAGTGTCTGTGAGAGAACAAAATGTATGGGAAATTGTCTAAATGCTTGTTTTATCAATCAAAGATTCACTACTTAGGGCATGTCATCTTCGGTGAAGGTATTGTCATGGATGATATGTTCCATCACGTGCCTCGGGAAACATGTCACATATTTAGGTGGTTTTTCGGCACATGGTTTTTGCCAATGGTTTTCTATTTATGATTAAGGAATTAGGGTTGTGGACTAATCCAGGTCATTGGGTTAGGGTTTTGAATGTTGTTGGCTCCTATATGTATATTGTATTGTAAACAATGTAACACATATGAATGAGTATAGAATATGTTGGTTTTCCCGGTTTGGGTTAACAGGGGGAAAATCTATGTGTAATGTTTGTATTTTCCATTGTATCTTTTCTGTTCTTTTACTAAATATCTGTTTGCAGTAGATATTGTATAAGGTTAGAATTTACACACTCTAAATTTCTTGAATACTTATTATGCTTCTCATATAAGCACCTTATGTAATGGACATCGAATTTATGTTGATCCTTTACCTTCTTTGTCAGCAGATTCTACTCCTCCTCCTTCTGCCTCATATGGTGAAATTATTGATACTAGTTGCTAAAAGTCTAAAAGGAATAGGAAGAGAAAGAAGAAGAAGAAGAAGACACCAAACTTTATGATTGATGTTGGAGACAAGTCACCAAACTTTACTAGTCATGTTAGAGATATGCAATCGATCGTTGTAAGTCATGTTGGGGACATGCAACTAGCCTCTACAGGTCATGTTGTGAGAACGAGTCCAATCATTTCCAATCATATTGGAGATAGCTCACCAGCCTCTACAATTCGCGTTGAAGACATGCAACCAACCTCTACAAATCATGTTGGGGGAAAGTAACCAGCCTCTGCAAGTCATGCTAGGAGTGAGAAGTTAGTCACCGCAAGTCATATTGGGAATAAGAAACTAGCCATTGCATGTCATGTTGGGGGAAACACACCAGCCAATGCAAGTCATGTTGGGGGCATCAAAACTACTGAGAAACCTAGACAAATAGGATGTATGCCTAAGTTCCACTATAAAATTTGTAAGGGATGTCATCTTACTCATCTATGCCCTGCTATTCTAGAGGTCCTAAGAGTGTGCTTCTTGTTTGAAGTCCCTTCTATTCCCGATTCACCTTTAGTTTCCCTACAACCTATCTAACCATTGGTTCATGAAGTGGTTGTGTTGATCTAATCTTCAATCGATACCACTCTTATTTTGGGGTGATGTGTCTATTGACCATATTGTTTCACAACATATTCAACCAATGGTTGAGGAAGTGGTTGCACCAATGAAATATTTGGTTGGTCCTACTCTTCTCTTGGAGAGTGATGAGTCTACCAAAGTGATCATGTCGACGAAATCTTCGATCAGACACACTCTTCTCTTGGAGAGTGATAAGTCTACCAAAGTGGTCAATCTGATGCAATCTTCATCTCATCACACTCTTATTTGGGGAGTGAAGTGTCTATTGACTATGTATTTATCATTTCTAGTTCAATACCTTATGAACAGAGGGATTTTTTGCTTCTTTCAATAATTCTCCCTTCTAATTCAAGGATGGATTCCTTTGATTGGAGTAATCTTGTTGAGATTTTCCTTCTTTCTTCTGCACCCTTCCAAATAAGGGTTGAAGTTAATTCAAAAAAAAATTACTGATGTATTGTAGATGAAGGAGCCTCTACAATCATTTATCCTCCTTGACTTGGAAAGATTTGGGTTATCCAAAGCTTGTGTCAGTGACCAGTGAGTTGTTGGATTTTGACAAAATACCTAGTATATATTTTGGGATTCTTCCTTAGTTTCCTATCATGTTAAGTGCGAAGATCATCCTAGTCTATATGTTAGTAGTGGAAGGAACTTTATATTTCAATATGCTTCTTGGGAGTGATTATGTATATGTTATGAATGTTGTTGTGTCTACGATATTTTGGGTGATGCATTTTACTCACAGTAGAAGCATTGTCACAATTGATCAATTTCCATCTGATAATCATCATACTAATTCAACTTTAGCTTAGGTTACCCCTTTGTATGTTCCTAATATTTGAGTAGACTCTACCCCACCATGGGTGAATTATGTGGCCTCATATCCTCGGCATTCAATTTCTTTTGGGAAGGATATTTTACGGTCATGTTTGTCTTCTTGACACATGCTCTCAACAAATTATCATGTGATTTATCCAATGGGGGAACAAGTGCCCTTGCTTTCCTCTATTTTCCCTAGCGATCTTAAGTTTCACCTTGAGTCTGATCTTACTATTTGTGATACCTCAAGCGTTGTTATTTATGAGTCCTTGAGTTCTAGTGTACATGATTTATTGGATATTGAATTTCCTTTGGGTGAGGCTATCCTTGAAGCCATTATTATGGATTGTAGACCATAGGAAGATATGTGTCATAGATTCTTCTTTCTTCCTAAATTGGAAAATTTACAGGTTGACTATTGAAGAAACCCTTGGCCTGATCCCAACAATGGGCTAGACCCAGAGAAGTACTATGAATAAGTCACAAGGTTGTACATTGCTTTGTACCATATTGTACTTTTAGGGTTTGTCATTTTGAAGTTTTGTATTCCATAGCACATGTTGTTATAAAAGGTTTATATATTGGCTTTATTAACTTCTAGGTGAGTGTTGTCGGTCATATATATAAGAATTTGGATAATTTTTCTTTGGTACTGTTTGTCATGTTGATCCATTATAATAGACAATGATCTCAAAATTGACATATTGGTTAGATTTTCCCTCCTTGCATTTTTCATTTTCAATTTCTTGGTTCATTTTTCCTTAGGGTCAACCCCACTAAGTTGTAATACAAATCCTTCTTTGTTGTTTAGGAATGTTATGATTCATGTAGTAGAGCCTATTGTTCATGGGTGACCTAGTTAGAACCTTTATTGCAATTTGGCACCAATGCTAAAGTATTTTCATAGGCTCGGGAGCCCTCCTAGTCCTGCCACGACTTTGCTTCGAAGCCACATGACTTCTTCTCAATATTTTTATATCCATACCCATGGGGATCCCACACTTATGCATTAAGTTCTTATATTGCATTGCATTTTCCCACTTGTGTTTTTGAACCTAATGTTGGCTTCATGTCACTGTCATTCAGCGTGTTTTTTATGCATTCTCTTTATTTGTTAGCCTTGCATTTATTTCATTTGTGACTTGAGTCTTGAAACCTACATTCCTAGAGGAAACATTCCCCTGAGTCTCCATATCCTGCACGTGTTTCTTGCATTAAGAATATGTATGTTCCTTGTGCTCGAAACTAGTTTGTTTTCCTGTGACACTCGTTTCCTCCACTGTATTGTAGAAATCTTTTTTTTTTTTTTCAAGATTTTGTAAAATGAAAAAGACAAATAAAAAATAAAAATAAAAAACAAGATGGGGAAGAGTCAAGTTCTCAATTTGGCAGCAGTCATGTCACCCTTAAACAAAGCACTAATTTTTTTAGGCTCTATCTCAAATGGATTGGGTTTTAGTGTGGCTTTAGGAAACTAAACCTTGTTCATTGAGTTTTTACTCCTTCGGCTGGTTATTCTTCCAATCACTATGGAGAGTTTGTTGATGCCTCTTGTGTCACAAACTTATTTCATTGTTCATTCTTGATTCTATACTACCCAAGTCACTCATGTGTCATTCTTTTGTTCAAGGGAGGTTTCAACCTATGTCGGCCACTCCTCATAATTCTTGAATTTTCTTGTCGTCCTTCATGTGTCAAGTACTTCTCGGAATTAGTAAGAATCTATGCATTATAATCATGCTAGTATGGAAGGTCCCCATTGAATTCCTATTGGTAGGTATTCTCTTATCATTTCTGATGCGTTTCTCTAAGATTTTGACCTAGAGTAGCACCCTAGGCCTATTTTCATCATTGATAGGCTACCTTGCGTTCAACAGATGGAAATTCATCATTGGTCATTGACTGAGCAGTTTCCCATGTGTTTGATGTCAGGACCTCTATTCACACTTTGGGATTCATGCAATACCTTGGGCTCCATTTTCCTCATTGGTTGAATTCCTCCCCTCTATTAGTGGTTTTGATTTTTGGTTGTTGTTGAAAGGGTCTCTTCCATGCACTATTCCATTTGGTGCATGCAAGAAATGTACCCTATTGTGTGTCCATCCAATATTTTGTCCAAGTCCTTCAAAATATTTGGCCTTCTTATAGTCCTCATGTTGGATGATGGGGGAAGCCTTAATTCCCCCCTTCCAGCAGATCTCTTCCCATCGACTTCAGCTCATTTGATATGGGATCGAGATATAGAGTCTTTTTAGTACCTTAGGGCTTGCAGTCATCAATGGTAGGCTCCCTTGATATTGATAGTGGGAATTGATTAATGTCCCTTGATTGATAGATTCTACAAGTGTTTGACATCAACGTATTCATTCACACTTGCTAGGATGTATTAGGCACCTTGGCACCCATTATCATTGTCAATGGGTTGTCTCGTGTTTGTTAATGCTATACATCAATCGATATTAATCAAATGGTGTCTCATTGTGTTCAACTTCAGCTCATCTATTCACATGGAATAGACTTGTACCATCACATGTATGTTTTGAAGACATCGGGTCTATAGTAAAATCACCTATTTTATGTGCATTCTCGAGTTGCATTAGACAATACTACTCCTTTATATGAAATTAGAACTTGAGGAGGATTATTTTTTTCATCTCTTTTATAACAATTATTCTCCCCTAATTCTGAGACATAGATCCATTGTTTATCTATTCGTGGTTATGATCTCTTTTGACATGGATCGACTATGTACTCATTTTATGTGGCCATGATCACTGCTTTTATACATATTCCATGGATCTGCAGTGTACTTGATTTGGTTTCCATGCTTACATAAATCCTAAGCATGGGCATGCCTACCTCGGGAAGAGAGTAGTCTCATACTTGATTTCTTCTATAGGTTTTGTTCTAGTCCAGTGTTCAGTGAACTCTACCTTGGCCTACTACGCACTCTCCTCCTGGATTATAAATTGTATTTTGGATATAAGTTTCCCTTCTAACCTCACAAATTAGGGGGAATTTGTTACACTTCTTCCACCTCATTTCAAGGATGCATTTGTTGGTCTCACTTTTATGTCCCTTTCCTACTCGTAGACCAAAATCCCCCTCAATTCCTCAAAATAGTTTAAAACCCCATTTTGCTAGTCATGCACTCCCTATGCACTAACATAGGACGTATGCAACTTTTCATATGCTTGTTTCTCGTCAGTAGTTAGCATATGCACTTTTTTGGCACAAAAAAATACAAAATATGAATTTTTCAAGTGGATTTCATGGGTTTATCCAGTTCCTAACCTCTTATAGCATGTTTATAACTAATCCAACCAACTTTTTGGAGTCTAAATTCATGCCATGGGATAGAGGAGAGAAGGAAATCCTAGAAGCATCATTATGCTAGGAAAAATTTTCTGAGTCTTCAAGCCCCTTCTCGAGTTTTTAAGACTTCTCCCTTTATTTATGGAAACCCATATTTCTAGCATTCTTTCTCACTTATCTTGTTCAAGAAGAGACTCCTTATATTTCCCTAACTTGTTCAAAGTGAGGATTCAAGAGGTGTGAGGATTCTTTAGTGTCCCAAGTAGAGGAATATGGATGCCATTTCTGGGCTAGTGTCGTAGTGGTATCAAGTGATGTATGTATATGCCATTTGTTGTTTAGCTTTAATGAGAACTCTCTTTGCTGTCCCAATTTCATGTCAATGATTCATTGTTGTAATCTTTTTATGCATTAGATTATCTTAAAAATGATATCATGATCATAGGTACTAAAATTAGTTAATACTTTGTTATTGTAACTACCTATTGCAACATTGTCTCTTTGTGATTTTAGTTTGACAAGGAAAGCACTGGAGTGAAGGACTTGGGCAAAGATTTGAGAAAGAGGCCTTCTTCAAACATTGGAATCCAATTAGGTGCTATTTTCACTCTTAGGTAGTTAGTTATTTATCTATTTCTAACTACTTCTGTCAGTTAGAGATTGTTCTTGGGGGGAAACCACTCTATTTGATCTTCTATCCCAGATCATAGGGGATTTATCCCTGAAACAAGGGTTTCTTGGTCTTCTTAGAGTATCTTGGAGCCTATTGGAAGTATAGGGTTAGGTTTTTCCCCTTGGAGGTTTGATATTAGAGATTTGTGATAAAACCATGGGGTATATTTGGTGAAGAGAATATGTCTTACCTTAGAGGACTTGTTGGAGTGATTCTTTCATGTTGGAGCTCCATGGTTGAGCTAAGATATTCATTGTTTTCCCTAGCTAGGGTTTTGGAGAGATAGTGGTTTGTATTAGGCTTGAGAGAATGCTATGGCATGTACATGAACTTCATCTTGAGCATATTAATGAAATTTCCAGTTGTCCAAAACTTGTGCAATTTCCAAATTTAATTTTCAGCAATATATGTTCTTCATGTATTATTATTTCTAGTTGAATATGTCTTTTTTATTTTACATAAGTAAAAGTACAATATATTGAGTGATTTAACATCATCAGTGAAGAATTAAGGGGTTGTTTTGTTGATGTTGTATCTATTGTTCTATTTTTTTTTATGACTAATGTAAAAGTGATTTTTTTCTAGTTTATGGGGGACAAGTTGCCCTAGAGAGCTTAAACTTATCTAGATAGTTTGGTATATTTTCTCCTTGGATTAACTAGAATATTGGGTTATTAGAAAGGGATGTATTTTTTCTCTTTCCACTATTGTTTTATACTCTATTTCATATTATCCCTAAGGCTAAAGATCACATGGTTAATATTCGAGAAACCTCTAGTCAAAGAGGTGAAATTTTCTATTTTGCATTAAATATTCAACATTGGAAAATTTCAACATGGTTTCAAAGCTTGGTGTGGTTTATATCACTCTAAAGTAAGAGGAAGCTTCTATTTTAGTTATATATTACCTAGTATAGGTACTCAACCTTGTTGAGATTGTGAGGTTTCAAACCCTACGTTGCTTTAAATGAGCACTTGCACCTATGAGAGTTTTTGATGGGTTTCTCTCGTGATGAGAGGTGATTGATACTACATTAATGGTTGTTATGGATGCATTTTTCAGCAAGTGTGATGTCTGGAAGGAATTGTGATAGGTGTCTAATTTGTTTTATGGATTGCTAGTGCTAGGTGGTAGATCTATGTGATTATTTGTTGGTATGGTTTATTTTCAATGGGTGGGACTCCTATTAGGAACTATGATAGGGGGTTGTTTTTATAGTAGATGTCAATGTTTTTAACCTATGATAGGTGGTGGTTCTTATTATATTGTAGATTTTATAGGATCGATGTGGATTTAGTTACTTTCTTGTCCTCTAACATTGTGTCTTGTGTTCGATGGTATGTGTACAGTGTGTTAGCACTTGGTAAATTTCCTAGAGGTTGAAAAAGAAGAAATCTACAAAGGTAACTTTATCCAACCACTTTTAAAGCTGGGAATCTAGCCCTTCCAGCTTCAGAGAGGGATCTCTCTATATGATTTAGCTTTGTTTTTAACTTCAGATGTTAGGCTAGGTAAAGAAACAGGTAGGTTTTGTTGTAAAAGTATTTTTTGAATTGGTTGAGACAGCCTACACCTCCATTGGGCTATGGGGTCTATGTTAAAATAAACACGAGATACAAACCATAAACGCAAAAGAAATACTTCAACAGGGCGAGATAATATACTCACTAGATATTTAATAATTTGAATGACGGACAGAAGAAAAGATGCGAAAGATCATTCAACTAAGAAGCACTTAAGAATTCCTTAATTGAAAACCTTAGAAGACAGACATTAAAACCTTTAAAGTCGGAAACAGGGTATCTAAGATAAATCCTGCAACATACGTTACTTTTAAAGATTAGTTTCAGAAAACAATATGATCACAAAGCAAGAAAAACATTCAACTTAGAGAAAAACATCACCAGTGAATACACGCAAGAATCCTGTAAAAGTGCTTCCTCTTTATTAATGGCAGATCTCTTCAAAAATAGTTACAGTCTGATAGCGTCAAGGTGTAAAGATCAACAACCCCCAATACTTCGAAAAGTGAAGTATTTATAATTCAAAATACAAACGTTCCTGTCATAACTGATCAGGACGTGCTCATTCTATTTTTAGTCTAACTAATTTAACTGATCAAAATTGCTTGGTGACTTGGTGCAACTGCACGCGGAAATTCTGGGGTAGGTCGTTGGCGAGGTTTCTACACAACCTCTTCTGACTGGACAGGTGACTCGACCTGGACAACTCATCATCTAATCGAGCAGATCGCAGAGTTCCTCCCATCTGATATGACTAGGCACCGTGACTTTGAGTAATCTCCGATACACTTCATCAATTTCTGTATATTTGGCGAATGTGGGCTTGGTGAGGAATATGTATCGAATCTCGTGTTGGATGTTGATGTCAAACTGAAGGGCATCCAAGAAATCTTTGCCAGTGATGCTCCCTTGTATGCCAGTAAACTTGGAACTGTCATTTGATACTTCAGCCAATTTCTTCTTGTAATCTTGAAGTGTCATCAATTTATCATTAATGACTTTCAGACCAGGTAGACCTTTCTTCTGGAGAGCCTCGATCTTGTTGAAGAATTTATGTACCCCTAGGTCCATGGTCTGAACCTTTTCCTCTAGTTGAAGCATCAATCCCCTCTTGGTCAAAACTCTTTTGACCTCAAGGATGGTTTCTATTCTATCCTCTATCTTCAACTCTTCCAGCTCTTCTCTGGTCCTGGAATTGAGGAATCTGATTATATCATTAGCCTGAGTTGGTCTATCTCCCAATTCCACTCTGATCTTCTCAATGGCCTGTTTACTCCTCTGGACCAACTTGTTATGTTCAAACATGATTTGGATCATGGGCCAGATTTCATTCATGGACTTTGTGATATCTGTCCATACATTCTCTTTGACCTCAGCCAAAGTGTTCCCTGCCATTGTTTGCTTTTCGAGTTGCTGTAACTCCTTTCTGAGCTGCTCAGCTACCTGCCTTTCTTTGGATAAGCTGGTTTGGAAAGAAGTTTTGAGTTCCTGGAGGTTCTCAACTTCCTTCTTCAGCCTGCTGATTTTTGTCTCTTGCAGGTTCATTTTCTCCATTGATTTAGCGAGATCGGCTATCCCTTCCTGTGGTGTCACTGGTGTTGTGGATGGAAATGTTCTTACTGTTGTTGTGCTTGTCCCTGAGATTGGAATAGCATTCAATGGGATGGCCTCCATAGACTTCAATTGTTCTTTCTCCTTTAGCAGTTTCTCCATTTCTGCTTCCATTTCTTTTAGCTGAGCATTCTGTTCCATGAGAAGCTTAAGCATTTCGTCCTTCTCACCTTCCTTCTCTGCTATCTCTTTCTCCTGTGAGTCTTCTGTAGGTGGGAGTTTGAGTTGTTTCCTCAGGGAGGCGATGTCTACATTTTTCTTCTTGATCATTTCTTCTGCAGCTTTGACATTCGAGGGATCATAGCCAATCTTGAGGACCAGCTCCTCCAAGGTTTTAATTATGTTGTCTTTTGCGAACGATGAAATCTTTTCCAGCTTGAGTTGTGTCTGCGCATTGTTCAATGATACCTGAAATTTAGCTGCAGAAGCTGAAGCATGTGCCAATGTGTGGAAAACCATCTCCCCTGTTTGTTTGTGCAGATCCATCTGATCTGCTGGGTGTACGTCCTTCGCCTGGAATTCGAAGGTGGCCCTCTTGTAGTCTGAGATCACCTTGGGATCTGGTACCTGCGCTTGGAGGTAGGCCATGTGCATCCTACCTTTCTCTGTGTCGAATGCAGACAGCAGTCTATGTTGCGCAGTCGACGTTTGTTTCCAAAACTGGGCATAAGTGCTGCTAGTAAGTGTTTGATTCTTCTTCTTGATCATCTCATATTTCTCGAAGATGCCCAATTTAGGCCCATTCTTGCCTGGCTGATCATTCAGGGGTGAGTCTGTGGATTTATTCGGTACTGTTGGGGTGATGCCCTGATAAAGGCTTGAACCAAAAGGTGGAATGATCGGCTTGATCACTGTGGTAGTTACTGTGGTAGGCGGGGCCTCTTGTTCTACTGTCGCACCAGACGTTGAGACTGTCTTTGGCCTCTTGGTGTGCATTTTGAACTCTTCTGATGATACCTCTGTTACAGGCGGAGATGACTCCTGTCAAGGCCTCTTCTCCTTAGGGACCTGTGGCCTGGTAGTTTGTTGCACAGTTGTTGGTGGAACCTTCTGCTCCACTTCAACCTGCTGTTCCACCTCAACCAAAGTGTCAGGCACCCACACTGTCTGATTTGCAAATTTTTCGATCTCTGGCTTGGACTCATGAGCATACGGGATGTTTTTATTTTTCACCCACATTTCTGAAATGATCCTGTATGGATCATAGTGCCATGTGAAACTCGTAAAGAATTTCATCTCCTTCAACATTATGTCCGCTTCTTCCCCGGCGCCTCGACTATTGCAGATGAAAGAACCAATCTGCCCCTTGATTCTCAATTGTTGCTTCTTCTTCAGGGAAACAAAATGAATGTCATCTGAATTCATTATCTGCCTAATATATTCTAACGCAAAGATTCTTACCGGCACATATTGAGGTAGTTTGTAAGGTGCCAATTCACACCCAAAAACTCTGATCTTGGTGTGATTCTAATACAAGTACCAGTCTCTTGTCTTTGCGTTGTCCGAGAGATGCAGAATTCTCTTGACTTCATCATTTATTCATGGCTCAAGCCTGCCACTCAACATGCTTACCTCCGGGTGGTAAAACTGATCAATGAATTCTTTGAAGTCGTATTCAGCAGAGTTACGCTTCAACAAAGATGTCCATGCGGTGACTGGCTGTGGCCTTCCATCTGCGTCCATTTTCTGCATAGAAAAACTGAATTTATCGGCTTGATAAAAAACAAACATATAGGCCAATATGGACGAATATCTAAACATGCCCTCCGTGCCAAAGTTCACGAACTGCTCGTGAATATTGTCGGCCAAGAAGGTACTGAAATCAAACTGTGTTGTAGGTTTTTCATCATTTGAGAAAATGGATAGAAAACCCAGGATGGGCTCATCTACCCACTGGTCGGAATAGTACCCTAACAGAGCACAGAGGGAGGAAATGATCTGATTTCCCTTGGTGGAGAACATGGAAAATGGGTAAGGGAGATTTGTGGAAGGGAGTGGAGCGGAGGTTGGAAGGAACAGCTCGAATATTTGAGCTCTCTGGGGAAAAGTCATCTTTTGATACATCTCTGTAAGGATTTCTAGGTTGAACGGGGAAAAAGACTCAGCACGGGGGATTTGCATCATCCGGTCAATGTCTTCGGGAGTGATGAAGAAGAGGACGTCTCCAGATGATGAGACGATGGCCCTCTGGTCGGGAATATAATGAGCTTGGCATTTGAGGTCGAATTCGGTAAAGTGGTGTATCTGGGGAAAAAGATACAGGGGAAAATTGGACTCCCAGAGTCCAATCTCATCGCTCTGGTCCACGAACACTTCCCGAAGCCATGACTGGAGGTCTGAAAAATTGAAGTCGAAAATGGTATCTGCGATCAACCTGTCTTTATCCACCAATGGAATTTTGTCCAGGTCAACAGGAGGAGGAAGAAAAGGATTCTCTTCTCCTTCCGCTAGCCTTGGCTTCAGCGCCATCTCTGCAACAGTACCTGCAATAAACAATAGGTTAGTGGGGTCGACTGACTGTGGATGAAGGCGACGGGGAAATGATGGAGGAATAAGAGGTAAGTTTTCTAGCGCGATGGATGAATAATGAATGAAAGGGGAATAATGGTAGTTTTATTCAAAACTGGGGTCGGTTGGACGCGGGAGACAAGTCAACAGGATAACGGGTATGTTATCCTGTAATAAATGGACAACGGGCCACTTGGGGGTGATGTGGCAAGTGACGGTGGCTAAAACATACAGACGGGTGACATGGCGGCCAGGGATTGGTGATAAAGTCACAATTAGGGGTTGTTCATGAGTGAAAAGGGTGATGGACTAACAGCAGGGATTGACAGCAGTTATGGGATGGGACACAACTCGGGAACAAGCGGAGCAAGTGGCATCAGTGGAGGATGACGTCCCTGAGTGATGGAGGCTATCAGATGACATATGGTGAAAAGACTTCAGGACCAACAGAATCGTGCCACCTATGACAAGGGGCCCACTAGAGGGAAATATCTATTCTGGACCCCCCCCCTTTTGGTTAAAAGCAGAACACCAAGGGGGGTCCGAAATCCATTGTAAACCGTTGATCTGCGTGCCAGTTTCATGGCCGCAGATCTTAGCACGTCATTTATTACTCATTCCGAACCCCCCCCCCCTCCATTAAAGGCAGAAAGGATGGGAGGGTCCAGAATCCAATTTGGGTCGTGGATCAACGCGCTTGTTCTTGGACCATCCAGATCTGCACGATTATTATTATCGATTCCGGACCCCCCCCTCCTTGGTTAAAAGAAGAACACTAAGGGGGGTCTAGAATGCTATGTGCACCGTAGATCTGAGCGCCACGATCTGGACCGCTGATAAGTGTAGGAAATATAAATCATGGGCGGAAAAAGGATGTGTCGGGAAAACTTAGGGTAAGTGCCTTTTATGGKTTTTTCCAATCTTTTCACATAGACACCACCAAGGGGACATCATCTAAGTTATTATTAGGCAATGGAGACATGGTGTAGCATATCATCAATCTGGTTTMATGGGTARTGAAGMAAATKMARCAACTAACCTACATGCTAACCTATTYTCCTAGGACAATTAACCCAGATTAAACTGTTGGGTTAATAAATTACTCTAYCTAAGGGCTATCTGACCAGGATTAGACAGTCTGGTCAGATTTATTCACTAATCTACCTAAGGGCTATCTGACCAGGATTAGACAGTCTGGTCAGACTTATTCACTAACCTATCAACATTTAAAATTTAAAATAACTTGGCCATGCTTGAAAGGTATGGCCAAGTTACTATTATTGCATGGGGCTTTTTCTTTTCAATTTTTTTTTTTTTTTTTTTTTAATGCCCTCTTTTCTTTTACTATT
>JZKD02S1763922.1:297779-322079 GCA_000966675.3 Picea glauca
CTTGTCACATCATAATTTAATGAGACTTGCACCATTACATAGAAAACATATAAGTCTATTATAGAATTAAATTTAAAATCCATTATAGGTGCATAAAATTTAGAGTTACATCATGTATAGTGTCAACCTACAAGATAGTCCCTAAATCAAGGGTTTAAAAGGTATGCTAACTTAAAATTAGCATAAATTTGGATGGAAGGTATGGTTTAGTGATTCAAAATTCCTTGGAAGGTGTAAAGTGAATATAATATATTAGAAAAAGGATAAGAGCTATTTGGGAAAAATATTCTAAAGATAATGAGTCTAGAAGTTGAGGGTTTTGGCTAGACCCCAAGTACAAGCTAATGATAACACCTCAGTTTATAAGAGATGATGATGGAATTCATCCTATGGAATGGTTGAGGAAGAAAAAGGAAAATTCTATAATTCCTTCTATGGAAAGTCCTTGTTTTTATGGTTAGTTTTACAAGTGGTGGATGAGTCTTGATGAATATACTATACTAAACTCCACATAGAAATAATTTGAAAAAATCTTCTCAAATAAATGAATCAGAGACACAAAAATAAAGGTGATGCATAAAATTCAAGATGAATTAAATGAAGCTAAATAATTTTTTTCCAATTTTCAGAAGGATAATGAATAACTATGATCTAGATTGGATCATTATATTATTTGCAATCTATCTTGATTCTTCTAGAGTGGAAAAAATGGAGGAATCAACTTGTAGAGTCATTTTAGTGGTAGGTACTAGTTTGGAAAATTGAGGTACTAGGTATTAGGTATATGGACATCCTCTACACATGTGATGTAGGAGCATCACTATTTAATCAAGAAAAGAGGACGTGGAAGCGAAGTCAACACTTCAACGCCTTGAAAGAGCCAAACTATCTCTTAACTAGCTTGGTAGCGATGTGGAGATATTTTTGAATCTCTCGTTAATTAATTAGCAGTATGTAAAGTCAAGCCACCATTTTTAACTGACGAATCATTGCAAATCCTTACATGATTGTAATATATTACAGGTGTAGGATATTATCTCGTATTAGTCATTAGGTTGCATTAATTAAGCTGAGTAGGTAACCGCTAGAGTGACAGGTGATATATTTTAGATAGGAGGAAGAAGAGCAAGGAATCTCTGGGTCCTTAGACAAGTTTTTCATTGTAATGGATGTAAGAGATAGCAGTGTAATCATGTTTTTTATTTGAAATGAATAGAACAGAGAAAATTGATTCAATTGTACAATGTTGATACTGTTTGACTGTTGTTATGTATTCTGTGAATGTATGAGGTTCATGGAGAATGAATAATTGAATAAGTTTCAAGTGTTTATCTTCTGTAAGTTATGAAAGGAGTGCATACCGAATGCAAGGAGTGCATGTGAGAGAGTCTTTTTTGACTCGGAGCTCAGAAGAGATAGAGTGGAACTTTTTTATGCAGAGTGTGCATATTAAGCGCAAGGAGTGCGCATAGAGGCGAACTTATTCTAAGTTCAAAATCTCAGAAGGTCGAGCATAGAGTGTGGCAGGAGGGCATCCGAGAGTCTTTTGAAATATGCAGAAGGGTTGAATCCCTTGGAGAGTGAGTAAGTTAAAAGCTCAGGGAGGAATAATGCAAGTTTGCATGCAAGAGGGTAAGTGTGCGCCAAGGTGAAGTCAAATTTCATTGACAAAATCTCAAGAGGGAAAGCACCGCTAAGACCTTTGAAACAATTGAAATCTTTCAAGTCAGGAAAGAATTCAAGCTCAGAAGGGTTGACGCCAAATTATTTGGAAAGGATCTATTAAGAACTTGGACGGACGATAGAGACTCTTGGAGGGAGAAGTGTTGATAACTGTGTGTCGTTAGATCTAGAGAAGCTACGAGGAGGATAATGGTGAGAGATATTCAACACTCAAAAGTTCAGGAGAGATAGGAGTTGTCGATATAAGGGAAGATCAAACCATTGGTTCTTTTCATTGGAAATTCATACATCAGGAGAAGATAGGAGAACTAATTCGCGAGTTCGTGAAGTGAGAAGTCCCGTAGTGCTTAGAATCTGGGCCCCAGGTCAAAGCCAGAGGTCACATCGAGGAAGATTAAGGGAGGATCTAATGCTCAATAGATTCCTAGTTCAGAGTTCAGGAGTTCAGGAGTCATTAGAGTCAAGGTTGGCTCCCATGCAAATCCCCGACATGTAAAGTCACGAAGCGCCTTTTGGTTAAGCGCGTGGTCACAACCAGTGGTCACATGGAGAAGGCTTGTGCCCAGTGTTAATTCATGCATGAGGAGTTTTATAAATATCTGTAGATTGTTTCTCGGAGGTTCTAGTAGGGAATCAAAGAGCTATTTTAGCTCAGTATTGTGAATGATCCTAGATCGAGAGGTCATGCATCCCTTGGAGAGAAGGGGGGTCTGCACCAAGTTGTATCAGAGCCTGAAAAAAAAACTTGAAGTTGTATTATGTGTGTTAGGAGTAGTTGAAATAATGCCGCCAAGGATACGCGTAGATCCACCTATAGTAAATCGTGTTGTAGGAAGGGAAGTGAGAGAACTTTGCGCAAGGTTGGAAGCGATGGAAGAAATGCAAAGGAGAACATATGCCACTAGAGATGTCAGTGATGTAGAGAGTGAAGAAATAGAAGTTGAAGAAGCTACAGGGAAGATGCAGGCGATGAACGCTTCTTGAAAGCTGTTATGAAGTTGGGAGCTAGAGCGAAGATGGACGTCTCAATGTATGAAGGTAATTTGGATGCCGAAGAGCTATTGGACTAGATAAGGTCCATGGACAAGTATTTCGACTATGAGGATGTCGATGAAGGAAGGAAGGTGAGACATTTTGTCACCAGATTAAAGGGACATGCAACATTGTGGTGGGATGAACTGCAGGCAGAGAGAAGGAGAAAAGGAAAACAAAAGATAAATAATTGGGATAGGATGGTAGCCAAACTGAAGGCTAAATTCAAACCTAAGGATTACCAGATAAATTTGTTCAGAAAGTTGTAGAACCTGAGACAGAGGGGTATGACAGTGAAAGAGTATACAAAAGAATTCTATAGGCTAAATATTAGGATTGGACAAAGAGAGAAAGATGATGAAAAAGTTGCCAGGTATATAAATGGCTTGAGGTATGAAATCTAGGATGAGATTAGCATGATGACCGTAAGGATAGTGGAAGATGCTTATCAGATTGCACTGAAGGCAGAAGAAAAGTTGGCTAGGAATCAGAATCAACGAAACATAAGTAGATGCATAAATAGAGGTAAGGGGATTGTCTATGATAAGGTACTGAAAACTAAGGATGAGAATGAGAAATCCTATGGTCACTTTGAAAGGGGAGGAAGTTCCCAAAGAAGACCATTTGGTGGGAGAAATTATTTTCCTCGAGGAAGAGGAAGAGGTAGAGGAGGTGGTGTTAAATGTTATGCCCGTGGAAAGACAGGACACATGTCTTGGGAATGCCCTGAGAGGAAGAAAGAAGGAGGAGGAGAAGCACACATTTCTGAAGCTCAGAAGAATGTGGAAGCAGAAGCAGTAGAAGGAGGACATAACCTTATGATGAAGAAAGTTCTTCTAAAGCCAGAGAAAGAAATAGAAAGCTCAGTTCAACGAACACGATTGTTTAGGATTGCTTGTAAAACAAAGGATAAAGTTTGCAAGATGATTATAGACAGTGGGAGCACTGATAATTTAGTATCTACAGAAATGGTGGAGAAGCTGGAGCTGGACACAACTGCACACCCAAGTCCATATAAAGTATCGTGGTTGCAGAAAGGACATCAAGTAATGGTAAGTCAACAATGCAAAGTTGAATTTAAAATAGGAGGCTATAAATATGAGATTCTGTGTGATGTAATTCCCATGGATGTTTGTCATATTTTGTTGGGAAGACCATGGCAGTGTGATAGGAATGTCATTCATGATGGGAGGAATAATACTTATACTCTGGAAAAAAATGGTAGAACCCACATGTTACTGCCAATAGAAGAGAAGAAAGAAAAGGAAGAAGCCAACACAAGAATACTTCTCATGAGTGGGAAGGAACTCTTGAAGAAAATCAAGAAATATCAAGAAATGCAATTGGTTGTAGTGAGGAAGACGAGAGTTATCCTTACCAATACTTCCGTGAATGATTTACCTGAAGAAATCCAATAATTGTTAGAGAATTTTGTTGACATAGTAGTGGATGAGTTGCCTCACTCATTACCACCCATTAGGAGTATCAACCACCATATTGACTTGATTCCGGGATCTAGTTTACCAAACAAAGTAGCGTATAGGTTGACACCTTGAGAGAATGAAGAGGTCAAGAATCAAGTTCAAGATTTGTTGGATAACAATTTAGTCAGGGAAAGTCTAAGCCCATGTGCAGTGCCAACTGTATTAATTCCAAAGAAGGATGGAGGATGGAGAATGTGTACAGATTCCAGAGCCATCAATAAGATTACCATCAGGTATAGGTTCCCTTTACCCAGGATAGATGATTTGATGGATTGTTTGAGTGGAGCAAGATATTTTTCAAAAATAGACTTGAAGAGTGGATATCATCAGATAAGAATGAGAGACGGAGATGAATGGAAGACATCATTCAAGACAAATGAAGGTTTGTTTGAAGGGCTAGTCATGCCATTTGGATTGAAAAATGCTACAAGTACATTTATGAGGTTGAAGAATGAGGGATTGAAAGACTTCATAGGTAAATTTGTCATTGTATATCTGGATGATATATTGGTTTTCAGCAAAACAGAGGAATAACATTTAAAGCACTTGACATTAGTGATGAGGAGATTGCAACAAGAAAAGTTGTTAATAAATTTGAAGAAAAGTTTTTTTTTGAAGACATAACTCATATATTTGGGTTTTGTGATTTCTTCAAATGAATTGAAGATGGATCCAGAGAAGGTGAGAGCAATCAAAGAATGGTAGTCACCAAGGAGCATATTTGAGGTGAGAAGTTTGCATGGGTTAGCAAGTTTTTATAGAAAGTTTATCAGAAATTTTAGTGGTATATGTGCACCCATAATGGACACTGTGAAAAAGAAACATAAGTCTTTTAATTAGACAGAGGAGGCTGAGAAAACATTCAGAGTGTTGAAAAAGAAGATAACAGAACAACCAATTCTGGTTTTACCATATTTTGGAAAAACATTTCAGGTGAGGTGTGATGTAAGTGGAATAGCCATTAGAGTAGTTTTGAGTGAAGATAATAGGCCAATTGCTTATTTACTGAAAAGTTGAATGACGCTAAGGAGAAATATTCTACGTATGAAAAGGATTTTTATGCAGTGATTCAAGCTTTGAAGAAATGGAGACATTATTTAATTCCAAAAGAGTTTGTCTTGTATAGTGATAATCAAGCTTTGCAATTTATTACTAGGCAAGAGAAGTTGAAACAGAGGCATGCTAAGTGGGTAGAATTCATGCAGAGTTTTACTTTTGTCATTAAACATATTTCTAGAAGTGCTAATAAATTTGCAAATGCTTTGAGCAGGAGAAGTTTGGTTATACAGGAATTTCAAGTGAAGATCTTAGGGTTTGAGCACCTTAAGGAAATGTATAAGGAAGATCTAGATTTTAAGGAGGCTTATGAAGCATATGAAAATCCTTTGTTGAGGGATAACAATTTATGGGTAGAATATTTGATTCAGGATGGATTGTTGTTCAAAGGAATCCAATTGTGCATACCAAGATGTTCAATGAGAGATAATTTATTAAAAGAAAAACATATTGGAGGTCTAGCCGGACATTTTGGTCATGAAAAAACATTTGCACAACTGATTAGTTTGTATTATTGGCCAGGTATGAGGGAAGATGTGACGAAATTTGTAGATAGATGTAAGATTTGTCAACATGGAAAAGGGAAGAGACAAAATACTGGTTTGTATCAACCATTTCCTATTCCAGAAAGGCCTTGAATGCAATTAGTATGGATTTTGTATTGGGATTACCTAGAACCCAGAAGGGGAGTGATTCCATATTCGTTGTGGTCGATAGATTCTCTAAGATGGCACATTTCATACCATGCTAGAAGACAAATGATGGTACACACATAGCCAATGTTTTTTCCAGATAAGTTGTGAGATTACATGGATTTCCCAGAAGTATAGTTTTAGAAAGGGACACTAAGTTTGTAGGACACTTTTGAAGTACTCTATGGAAGAGGCTGGGAACTAATTCATTTTTTATTTCAACATATCACCCTCAGACAAATGGACATACTGAAGTGGTGAACAAGAGTCTGGGAAATTTGTTAAGGAGTTTAGTCACTGAACAAGGTCGTTAGTGGGATCAGATTTTGGCACAGGAAAAATTTGCATTTAACAATTCAGTTAATAGGAGCACTTGAAAAAGTCCATTTCAGATAGTATATGGAAGACAACCAAGAGGGGTTGCAAAATTGAGAGATTTAAAAAAATATGAATTCAAAAGGGTCGGAGTAGAATATTTTGCTACAGAAATGCAAAGACTTCATGATCAAGTTAGGAGGCAGATACAGGATAGTAATCAAAAGTATAAGGACAAAGTTGATCAGAAAAGAAGGGAAGTTCAATTTGAAGTGGAAGATGAAGGTTTAGCTCATTTGAGCAAGGAGAGGTTTCCAAGAGGAACATATAATAAGTTGAAGATGAAGAAGATAGGACCATGCAAGATCCTTAGAAAATTTGCAGCAAATGCTTATGAGATAGAGTTGCCAGACAATGTTGGAATATCACTGATATTCAACGTTGCATATTTGTATCCTTATAACAGAGATGACGTAGGAGGATTAGATGATCAAGAAGAGATTTATTGGGAAGAACATATTCCCACAGTAGAAAAACCTAAGATGGAAAAAATCTTAGAACAAAGAGTTGGAAAGAAAACCAGAAGAAAGATGCATCCTGAATATTTGGTAAGGTGGAAAGATCACCCAGTGGAAGATTCAAGTTGGGTAATGGAGCCTGATATTTTGAAGCATGGAAAAACAATACAAGAGCTCATGGACATGAGTCCATGAATATTTTTTCCAAAGGGGTATGATGCAGGAGCATCACTATCAAATCAAGAAAAGCGAACGTGGAAGCGAAGTTGACACTTCAACGCATATCTCGTTAATTAATTAGCAGTATGTAAAGTCAGGCCACCATTTTTAACTGACAGATCATTGTGAATCCTTACATGACTGTAATATATTACAGGTGTAGGATATTGCACCGTATTAGTCATTAGGTTGCATTAATTAAGCTGAGTAGGTAACCGCTAGAGTGATAGGTGATAGATTTTAGATAGGAGGAAGAAGAGCGAGGAAGCTCTGGGTCCTTGGACAAGTTTTTCATTGTAATGGCTATAAGAGATAGCAATGTGATCATGTTTTTTCTTTGAAATCAATAGAATAGAGAAAATTGATTCAATTGTATAGTGTTGATACTGTTTGACTATTGTTATGTATTCTGTGAATGTATGAGGTTCATGGAGAATGAATAATTGAATAAGTTTCAAGTGTTTCTCTTCTGTAAGTTATGCAAGGAGTGCATACTGAATGCAAGGAGTGCATGTGAGAGAGTCTTTTTCGACTCAGAGCTTAGAAGAGATAGCGTGGAACTTTTTTATGCAAAGTGTGCATATTAAGCGCAAGGAGTGCGCATAGAGGCAAACTTATTCTAAGTTCAAAATCTCAGAAGGTCGAGCACAGAGTGTGCCAAGAGGGCATCATAAAGTCTTTTGAAAGACGCAGAAGGGTTGAATCCCTTGGAGACTGAGTAAGTTGAAATCTCAGGGAGGAATAGTGCAATTTTGCATCTAGGAGCGTAAGTGTGCGCCAAGGTGAAGTCAAATTTCATTGACAAAAGCTCAAGAGGGAAAACACCACTGAGACTTTTGAAACAATTGAAATATTTCAAGCCAGGAAAGAATTCAAGCTCAGAAGGGTTGATACCAAATTATTTGGCAAGGAAATATTGAGAACTTGGACAAACGATAGAGACTTTTGGAGGGAGAAGCGTCAATAACTGTGGGTCGTTAGATCCAGAGAAGCTGCGAGGAGGATAAGGGCGAGAGTTATTCAACACTCAAGTGTTCAGGATAGATAGGAGTTGTCAATCTAAGAGAATATCGAACCATTGGTTCTTTTCATAAAAAATTTAGACATCAGGAGAAGAGAGGAGAACTAATTCGCGAGTTCGTGAAGTGCGAAATCCCGTAGTGCTCGGAAGCTGGGCCCCATGTCACAACCAGAGGTCACATCGAGGAATATTAAGGGAGGAACTAGCGCTCACTAGATTCCTAGTTTGGAGTTCGGGAGTTTGGGAGTCGAGAGAGTCAAGGTTGGCTCCCATGAAAATCCCCAACATGTGAAGTCACGAAGCACCTTTTTGTTAAGTGTGTGGTCACATCCAGTGGTCACGTGGAGAATACTTGCACCCAGTGTTAATTCACGCAGGAAGAGTTTTATAAAGACACATGGATTGTTTCTCGGAGGTTCCAACAGGGAATCAAATAGCTGTTTCAGCTCAATATTGTGAACGATCCTAGACCGGGAGGTCACACAGCCCTTGAAGAGAAGGGGGGTCTGCACCAACATGTCATATTGGATATTCTAGAGTGCCCTCCTTTTTCATCACTTTTGGAGATGTCCTTGCATGATTTAAGGGTTGACCCATGTTGGAGTTACTTCACACACACCTAGGATTTATTTTTCCTAAGGTTTTTCCTTGTTTATTAGTCATTATTCAGTCTCCTATATTTTAGGAAGAATATTCCTCTAGAGAGAATATTCTCTTTAATTTTCACTTCAGTTTGATCACTTGAGTGGAGTCTAGATGCTACATTGGTATTGTCACCATGCAACATTGGGATCATCACCAACTAATGTGTATTTTCCTTGGAATCATCACCATAATAGCACATTACCCATGATTCCCTAATCTCCTCCTCACTTCACTATGTTTCAGTCAGTTAACTAAAGACTGCTAGACTAGTTAACTCAGCTAGGTGGAAGTTCACTCTCGTAACTGCCCGAGAGACTAGAATAGGTGGTAGTTTACTCCTGTAACTACTAATGTGTGTCCCGATCACTCTATAACACCACTATAGTGCATTGGATTCTCCTCCAGTGCACATTGGTTGAGTTATACAAAGTATATCATGTGTAAATTATTCATTTTTTATTTCGTTAATGAGAATTCTTCCATTCTTTCTCTCTTGCTTCTTCTTTCTCAATTTATATTTGCAAATGTGTGTGTTATTTTATAGCTAGATATATTATGTGCAATTTCAACACATTTACATGGTATTAGAGCTAACAAAATGCTAAGAAAAAGACACACTGATTTATTTTTGCAGGTACCAAATATTGAAGACAACGAAAAAATGGAATTCCCAAAAGAATTCATTATTACACCTTACAATTACTTTGCATGGAAGGAGAATATAATCATGAATCTTTGAAGTAGATGATTGTACAGGTTAATCATGAACACAGAAACAGAACCAACATCAGCCATAGAAAAATCCAAGTATCTAAATCGAATGGATGAAGCATTCAGAACAATTTGTAGTCTCATTTCTCCCGATCTCCTTTTTCACATATCTTCATGTAAACCATCCAATGAATCCTGGAACACCATGGAAAGGATATTCATAAAATAGGATGATATGAGGGGACACATGCTTGAGGTGGAATTTCTCACACTGGATCCAAAAATATTCGACAATCTCCAGGATTTCTTTACAAAATTTAAGGATTTACTATCGCAACTCAAGGCTTGCAGGGTTGATAAATCTAAGGAGGAGAAACAAATGGTTCTCACCATTCTCTCCAAAATTGGTCCTGAATTCTCAATGTTGGTATCCACATTCCATTCAGTCAAATGTTTCTCTGGAGCCACTTGGAAGATGCCTTCTCTTGAAGAATTTATTGAATCCCTCACACAAGAGAAGACCAAGCTCATCAACATGGAAAAAATCTAAGGCCAAAAGGTGCATGCACTTACTGTGCAATATGGCAGAAGTCATCAATATCATAAATCTAAAAATAAATACAAAAGGAAATCACATTCAAATCCGAAGAAGGAAGGTTACTCAAAACCCTTCACCGATGCCTCCAGATCCAAAGGTGGAAAGGGAAGAAAAGGGGAGAAATGCACATACTTCCATAAAGGATTCCATCTAGAATCCACATGTATGCAAAAATAAATAGATTCAATGACTCAAATACTTCATAAAAATAACCTTGGATATCACATTCCCGAGGGTGCCAAGAAGAAGAAGCCAAAAGATCAGAATCCCAAGAAAGCCAATTCTAGCCATTCTTTGATTGCCATCAACTCCTCTTCTGATACTTGGATCGTAGATTCAGGAGCATAACATCACATGGATGCCACAAAAGCAATCTATTATTCATTGTATGCATGCAAAGTTCATCCTATTCTGATGGGGGACAACTCTCCAGTCGAGGTCACTGACAAAGGAAGGATTGAACTCACCAACGGAAACTTCGAGAATGTGTTGCACGTTCCCAAACTTTCCTTCAATCTTCTCTTCGTGTATCAGATGAAAAATTCGAACACCAAAAATAAATTTATATTCATACCTAATGTAGTGGACATCTATGAAACAAAAACCAATTCTAGGGTTGTTACTGACGAGGTAAATCATCAATCTAGATTGTATACATTTTCTGAATTTATTGAACCAAATTCTGCTATACTGCTTACCCATGCTGATGAAAGAAGTAGGATATGGCACAAAAGGTTTGTGAATTTAAATTTTAGATATATGAAACAACTTAGCAAGCAATTATTGGTTGATGGTCTACCAAGGATCCATTTCTCCAAAGGAATCTGTGAGGGATGTGTTCTTGGAAAACACCCTCAAGAGAACTTCGACAAAGGAAAGACTCAGAGAGATTTTTCTCCTTTAGATATGATCCATAGTGACCTCATGGGCCCTTTTCCTCGTCCATCAATCAACAATGGGAGGTACATGCTCATTTTTGTTGATGATTTCTCATGTTTCACATGGATTTTATTTCTCAGGAAAAAATCAAAGGTCTTTCAACACCTCAAAGATTTCAAAGCCCTGGTTGAGACACAGTTAGGAAAGAAAATCTAAGTCCTTCAAACCGATAATGAGGGAGATTATTTCAACCATGAGATCCAAAATATTTTTCATGAGGAAGGGATTCAATTGCAACACACAATTATGTATACTCCTTAGCAAAATGGAGTTGCTGAGTGGAAAAAAAATATCTCTAAAAGAGATGGCCTCTTGCATGCTACATGCAAAGTCACTTCAATAAATATTATGGGCTGAAGCACTTAATTTTTCATCCTACATCCAAAATATATCTCCCCATAGATCTATCAAGGATAAGACCCCCTACGAGGATTGGAGTGACCTCAAACTGGAAGTGACCCACTTTCGCATTTTCAGTTCACATGCATGGGCCCAGATTCTCTCTGAAAAGAGGAAGGCCCTTGATCCACAAAGCACATAATGTATTTTTGTTGGATACCCTAATGGTGTGAAGGGATACAGGCTCAATGATATTTCCTTGGACTGGATCATCATTGAGCGTAGTGTCCAATTCAAAGAAAGTGTCTCGCATGTACCTCAACAACTACATGCATACACCTTTGTTCTTCCACATGTCAGAGACGATGAGAATGCACATGTCGACTCTTCTTCAGATGATATTTTTGATTCAGAGGATTAAGATGATCCAGATACAAAATCAGTATAGTCATATGCAGAGTCAATGCATCCATATGCAGATGTAAAGCTAGAGCAGAGGCCCAAGTGGGCCCATACTACTCTTCAGGATGCAAGGGATCTTGTTGGTGATACAACCGATACTAGGAGGACTCGATACAATTTCAAGGGTCCTCCTCTTGCACTCTCTGTCATTGAACCATGGCCACCCAAACATCTTTTCTTGGTAGAGTCTTCAGATCCACAGTCTTATGGAGAGGCTGCTGGAAATCCCTTTCAGGAATTTTCCATGCAGGAGGAGTACAATTCCCTCCTCGAGAACCAGACTTGGGATATGGTTCCCCTTCCTTTTTGTTCAGAACAACCTTAAGATCTGTTGCAGGTTTACTTCGCGGATAAAGTGGCTGGATATTCTCTATCGAACATATATTGGATGCGTTAATTGGTCAGTTTGTCATATTATTTCGTTTGCTAGTTTATTTTAGAAGTTTCATATATATATATATATATATATATATATATATATATATATATATATATATATATATATATATATATATAATATGATTTCCAGTACCTATTATTTTATGTTCGATTAAGTAAGTTTAATATGCGATTTCAAGAATGTATACATCCAGGAAAACAAACCAAAAAATTAAATAGTGTTTTCACTTTCTTTATTATTGTTATTAAAGGAACCGATTTACTTTTGATTTTTACGAGTTTAGATTAAAACCCATGTTTTGTACATATTGTATATAGAATTATTAAACATACATTATTTAAATAAATTGTACATATATATACATATCTAAATGTACATATAGATTTTAGTGATTGTTATTTATTAAGTATTGTATTTTCTTTAGTTATTTTTCGCTTTCTTTAGAATTTAGATCGGCCAACGGAGCTGCTAAACCCGTCGGAGTGAATTAATCCAAACAACTTGGGTTAATTAGACAACCCCAGACCAGATTCACTCTTCCAGTTGACGAGTGGTCAATTTCGCCTGTCAACAGGATGCTCCTCCTGTCTTACATGCCTCTGATTATATCTCTCCATTTGACAAAGGATTAACTCCCTTTGTGGATATGACACTATACCTTCTCTAACCAATCCTGGTTAAAAGAGTAGATCCCCCTGTTGGTGTGTCTCCTTGTCTGTATGCTACTAATATTCCTTTCTGAATTAGTAGTTAACTGATCTTCAATCTTTTTACCAAGCTCTTGTTACTAAGAATTCCGATTTTCTTCTACCATGCATATCAAGTCATGTTCTCTCTCTCTGATGACTTCTCTGCATGTTTCTGTGTAGATCAATGTAGGTCTTCTTGTACCTGCTTCTTTTTGGAGTTGTTGTCCATTAGTGCTTCCTTGTGTAATCAACTAACATATATGAAAATCATTCAAAAAATTTAAGCATTCAAATAATCATCCAACATTCTCTGAATCAATCTTTGGGCCATTCTCTAAACCAATCTATGAATCCATCTCTATCCATACTATCCAAGAATCTGCTACTCAATTGTCCACAATGATGACCCATCTATCTCAGCTACTGCATAGAATCCCCCTGTCTAATATTCATATTCCTTGGAAGTCTCCAAGTCGAATGGCTCAGAAAAATACCTTCTCTGATGCAGTGTAATATTCCTCTTTTCCCGTGAATACATATTCCTTTTCATTATCTTCCTGAATTTTGTCATCATCTAGAGTTTTGACATATTCTTAATCTTCTACGTGAGTTCCGACACTTTCCTTTTTTCTTGTAAATTCATCATGATCTTGTGCTACTGCAAATCTTGAAAGTACGATTCCTTGGACCTATTCTTCATTTACCTACTCTTCTTGTTTTACACTTCTTCTTCAAAACTTCTTATGTCTCTCATCAATATTTTATTTCATGGGAGGCCTTATCACACTTCTGCAATTTTGAGCTGTGTGTCCATAGTTGTGGAATTTATGGAATTCAATATTTGTGGGGCCACATAAGAATTTATTTCCTGATTATTTATTTCATAAGTTCTGCAATATGAAACCTTATGTCCAAAGTTAGTACAATAAAACAATGACCATAAAATAAATTTACATACCTGCGGGTGAATGATTTTCATTGTAGTGTAGTCCTTCTGTAATTCTTCCTAGGCTGATCAGGATCTTCTCTTTGGATGTAATGATTGAATATTCCTTGCTGCTCGAATGTAGAAGGTCTTATGTATTCATTTCTTTCTGATTCCTGTTGACTATGATTCTTTCCTTTGAGAACTTCTGCATAACTCTTTTGTTCTGTTGGTTTCATCATGGAGCTTGAACCTTTCTCAATATTCATTTGGTTTTATCCTAGTCCATACCTGTCATAGTATGGATTTTGATTTTTTATGATATTATCCAATGTCTTGGTGCTATCTTGTTGCATGTTACTTTTTTGAAGGTCTTTTCTTAGAGTGACTGCTTCTGCTTCCAACCTTTCAATCATCTTTTCCTTCTCTGCTAGATGACTTCTGAGTGTTTCTTCAATCCTTTTATCTTCTTCAACCTGATCTTTCAACTTCGTAATTATCTTCTTGAATTCCTCTGATTTGATATTCTCTGTTTATTTTACTTTTAGTTCTTTCTTGAATGACTTGTTTTTCTTTCTTTAATTCCTTAGATCTTCTAAGGCACGAATTAATTCTTCTCTGAGATCGAATTCACCTTCTTCTTCTAAGATATCAAAGTTTCTTGTTTGATTTTCCTTAGCCATGAATAGTGCCTTTTTCTGAATCACTGTCAGTTTCATCGTCTTCACCAGATGAGGAATTGGCTTTTCTCGAGTGTAGTTTTTTCTTGAAGGCTTTCTTTTTGTTTTTCTAGTTTTCCTTTTGATATCTCTTTTCTTTCTTGGGCTCTTCCTCTTTATCACTTTCTGAATTTCTGGCATAAGGACACTTATTTTAAAAATGACCAATTCTACCACAATTAAAACATTTCAAGGGAAGCTTACCTTTATATTTACCTATTCCCTTTTGCAACTTTCTTACGAAGTTTTCCATTTCTTCATCTTCTTCTGAATCATCATTGTAGCTACATTTTGACTTTGGATTTTTTTTGTTAACTGGCTTTGATTGGTGCTTGTTACTTTTCTTTGTCTTCTTATATGATTTGAATGTAGCTTCCTTTGTAACCAGATTTTCTTGTTCTGTCCTCATCTCATAAGTTGTGAGTATTCCATGTAGCTCGTCCATAGTCATTGTATCTAGATCCACTCTTTATTCTAGGGATGAGATATTTGAATCAAATCTCATTGATAGAGATCTTAATGAATTTTTAACCACGACCAGTTCCTTTATCTCATCTCCCAAGCCTTTGATGTCATTTATTACCTCATCGATGTGTAGAAAGTAGGTTTCTATGTTTTCATCTTCATTCATCTTCATCTGTTCAAACTTTGCTTTGAAAATTTGAAGTTTGGCTTCCTTAAAATTTTCATATCCTTCATAGATAGTCTTTAGTTTGACCCACATCTGTTTGGCGGATTCAAAGTGCATTATTTTTGTAAATATTGATTCATCTACACCATTTTGAATAACATTCTGGGCTCTTGAATTATTTATGCGATTTTCTTTCCATCCTTGCCTGTTGGAGGAGAAGCTGGTGCTTTGTATCCATCCACCACTAATTTCCAAACATCGAATCCTTGTGTCTGTATGTATGTCTGTATTTTCTTTCTCTAGAGTGCATATTTCTCACCATTAAACTGTGGTATCCAAACTCTAGTGTGATCCATGATCTCCTTCCAGTGGTTAAAATATTTTCCTTGTCTTGACTTAAAACTGTGTCAATGGCTACTCCACTAGCATCACACTTAACTTGAAATGTATTCTTAAAATCTAGCAGAACTAGAATATGTTGTCATATTATATTTTCTTTCAACACTCTAAATCCCTTCTCAGCCTCTTATGTCCAATTAAAATATTTATTCTCCTTCTTTATGGTATCCAATATAGGTGCGCAAATACTACTGGAATTCCTGATGAATTTCCTATAAAAACTCGTCAATCCATGAAAACTTATTACCTCGAATACACTTCTTGGAGAAGGTCAATCTTTGATTTCCCTCACCTTCTCTGGATCCATCTTCAATTCATTTTAAGAGATTATGAAACCCAAATATACAAGTTTTGTTTTCATGAAAGAACATTTCTTCAAATTTACTAACAACTTCTCCTACTGCAACCTCCTCAACACCATATTTAAATGTCTCAAGTGATCTTCTTCAGTCTTACTAAAGATTAGAATGTCATCTAAATAAACAATTACAAACTTACCAATAAAATATTTTAGTACTTCATTCATCAACCTCATAAATGTACTCGAGGCATTTGTTAAGCCAAACGGCATAACCAAACACTCATACAATCCTTCATTCATCTTGAATGGTGTCTTCTATTCATCTCCCTCTCTCATCCTTAACTAATGATAACCACTCTTCAAGTCTATATTGGAAAAATAACTAGCTCCACTCAAGTAATCCATAAAATCATCCATTCCGGGTAAAGGAAATCTATAACTGATGGTTATCTTGTTGATGTCCCTTGAATTTGTACACATTCTCCAACCTCCATCCTTCTTCGAACTCAACACAATTGGTACGAAACACAAGATCAAACTTTCCCATATCAAACCCTTATCCAACAAATCTTTGACTTGATTCTTGACCTCTTCATTCTCTTGAGGTGTCAATCTATACGTTGCTTTATTTGGAAACATTTCTCCTAGAATAAGGTCAATATTATCACTTATACTCTTGATGGGCGGTAAAGAGTGAGGTAACTCATCAACCACACTATAAGCAAAATCATCCAATAACTCCTAGATTTATACAGGAAAATCATTCATAGAAGTGCTTGTGAGAATGAATCTCGGCTTACCTACAACAACAAACTGCATTTCTTGTTCTTTCTTGAATTCTTTCAAGAGTTCCTTCCCACTCATGAGAAGTATACTTGGACTAGCTTCTTCTTTGACTCCTTTATCTTCTATTGGCAACAACAAATGTTTACACCCATTCTTCTCGTATAAGTGTTCTTCCTTCCATCATTTATGACATTCCTTTCATATTGCCATGGTCTTCCCAACAGAACATGACAAACGTCCATAGGTATAACATCACATAAAACTTCATCATTATAACCACCTATCTTAAATTCAGCCTTACATTGTCGAATTACCATGACTTGATGTCCTTTATGCAACCATGATACCTTGTACAGATTCAGATGTGCAGTTGTCTCCAACTTTAGCTTCTCCACCATCTTTGTGGATACCAAATTAGTAGTGCTTACACCATCTATGATCACCTTCCATACCCTATCTTTGGTCTTGCAAGAAATTCTGAAAAAACTATTCCTGTAGAATGGTTCTCTTGCCTCTTTCTCTGGATTTATGAGTACCTTCCTCATGATCATAAGTGATATCCCTTCTTCCGCTTCTTCTATTGTATCTTCATTCCTCTTTTGTGCTTCAGAAATGTGAGCTTATCCACCTCCTACATTCTTTCTTTCGGGACATTCCCAAGACATATGCCCTGTCTGTCCACATGCATAACACTTCACTTCTCCTCCTTTGCCTCTTCCTCTTCCTTTTGGGAAATATTTTCTTCCACCATAGTGTCCTCCACTATAACTTGCTCCTTTCTCTGTTTGACTGTAATACCTTCCATCTTCATCTCTAAGCTTCTAGAATTTTTCTCTAACAATGCCTCTACCTCTGTTAAGACTTTTTTCTACATTCCGTTGACTCTTCTTTCTTTCCAACTTTTCCTCTCCTTTTAGGGAGACCTGATAAGCATATTCCAGTGTTCTCATTTTCATCATGATAATATAATCTTGGATTTCATATCTCAAGCCATTAATGTACCTGGAAACCTTTTCTTCATC
The DNA here is from genome assembly GCA_000966675.3 of Picea glauca. Classification (NCBI taxonomy): domain Eukaryota; kingdom Viridiplantae; phylum Streptophyta; class Pinopsida; order Pinales; family Pinaceae; genus Picea; species Picea glauca. The sequence goes on from JZKD02S1763922.1 coordinate 315,366, forward strand.
ATTCTCTCTATGTCTTGCTCTGATGTTCAACTTGTAAAAATCTTCATTGTACTCCTTCACCAACAAATCTTTCTATCTCAGATTCTATAGCTTTCTAAACAGATTTACTTGATAATATTTTGGTATGAACTTAGCCTTTAATTTAGCTACCATTCTATACCAACTCTTAATTTGAGACTTACCTTTGCATCTTCTGCCATCTTGTAATTCATCCCACCATAATGTTGCATGTCCTTTTAATATGGTCACAACATGCTTCACTTTATTCTCATCATTAATCTCTTCATAATCAAAGTAGTTGCCTAAAACACTTATCTAGTCAAGCAATTCCTCCACATTTAAATTACCTTTATACATTAGGACCTCTATTTTTGCTCTGGTTCCCAGCTTGACAACAACTCTTAACAATCACTCCTCTGCTTCTTGTTCTCTTACAACTTATTCTACTTCTACATATTCATTTTCAAATTCACAGAAGCCACTAGCATTGGGTGCTCTTCTCTATGTTGTCTCCATGGCATCCAACCTTGCACGAAGTTGTCTCATCTCCTCTTCCATGGTTGCATTGACTACTGGTCTATCTCTACATATTCTTAGCGGCATGATTACGAGTCTTCTTTCACACAGAGATCAATTTCTTTCTCAATACCACTTGATTATATCAGACAAGTCTTCTTCCTTTTCCTGTTGTCAATAGACAATATCTATTCTCTTATACCACTTGATGCAAAATCCCACCACCCCAGTGGCCAACGTGACCTCCTGGTCTAAGGATCGTTGAATAAGGGAGTTGGATTAGCTCTCGTGCTCCTGCTGAGCCTTACAAACACTTTTCAATAGGCCTTTTACCTGTTCCCCATGCGGAGAATCAAGTCTGTGAGGGTCCTCATACACTGATAGAGTCCCCCACGTGACTCTGGGCTGGAACCATGGGTTAATCTTCACTTTTCCAAAGAATTTGGGACTTCGAAGCTACAGGCTTCGAGAGTTCCGGAAGCAACAAACTACGAACCCTAGGAAGTCTGAACCCACGAACAACTGAACTATGACAAAGATCTACAGTTCCAAACAAATTTCTAGATATACGGTCTCTGTTTACTCCGCACTCTAGGATTTGGAGTTTTTCATCACCTAATACCTCAAATCCTCCAGAGTGTCGAACCGGAAAACTTTCAGAGGGGATCAATCGACGGTTCACTCGTCCTAGAAGATGGATGACCTAGATTCTCTCTGGGTTTCAGGGCTTTGGGTATCTTCGCAACCCAGCCCTTTATAAAATCTGAGCACCGAACTGGATGAGGCTAGATCTATTCTCCACATTTCCCTCTTTGACTGATGATTGAGATCAACTTTGGCCTTTGGTATTTGTCAACCCAAAATAGAATACACCTCAATTTTTTTGAAGCACCAAGTTTTGAACTACGAGATATGACACCACGTGTCCCCCATCTATCAACGGTTAGGATTTTATTCTACTTTCAAAACTTTGGGGGTCTTGTATGTTTTTGCAGCCGCGTTCCATTTCTTCTGGTTAACCGGTCTTTCAAACTACCTATGATATATGGACACGTATCTTCACCGATGAATAGTCCAGATTCACTTCGGATCCCAAGACTTAGGGAATTTTGTCTCCTCCATGACACTTGCTCAAAAATATCTAAATGTGCAAAGTCTGAAGGACTTCAAGGGTTAATACATACGCTACTTTCCCATATCTGATGACTAGGAAAGGTTTAAATCCTCCTCAGGTGGATCTGGTCCACTCGACCTTGAAAATGAAAGGATTATTCCCTTCAAATATTCTGGTCGCCCTTTCTCTTGAGATTTATCACTCAAAGTGGAATGGGCTTCTACGCACACCTTAGGCTTCTCTGAAAACTTGAATATTTTTTAGGGAATCTTCTCATGCACTCCTTGAGTTCGTCTCCTTTCGAGATTCTTCAACACTTGACCAAGTGTTGTCCTTGTGCACACCTTGCAAGGGTCTTTTGAAATTTTACACTCCACTGAGTATATGTGCACTCCTTGCACTCACTCTGCTCAATTCAATGTTATCTCTCTTGATCTACTGAGTCTAAAAGCGAATATGCCTTCGCACTCCTTGCATGGCTACTATGCACTCCTTTCACCAATGCTTTAGAAGAGAAACAATTGAAACTTACACAACACTACATGTTCATTCGACTAAACATAAAATGCACGCACATGCATATAAAACACAGGAAATAAAATAACATGAAATTACCCAATTACTCAAAGGAAAACATGTACAAAGATATCGAAGTAATATTCTTCTTTTATATTCCTTCACCAAAGAATTTACAAATTTCTCAACAACAACTCTCTACAACAAATACAATTATTGTCAGCATCCCATCAACAAAAATTTACAATAATCTCGAGCAGTAATAATAATTCTCAACAATCTCATTTGGGCATAGATTACATACATTTATACACAGAGGGGCTTCTTGAGCCTTCCTACTGACTATACTAGTGCTATCATATCACAATTTAAAACACTCTCCCACTAAACCTTATTACAATAAATGACCTTTGCAAATTAAATACAAGTCAATGCTCAATATCTATACAATCCCTTAGGAATTTAAGAAATTACAATCTCTTGTGGTCTCATACAATGGCTCAAGCCTGAAAACTTTAAAGGATTTTAATTACAATGCTTTCAAAACAACAAATGATGCGCTCCTCCTTTTGGATCCCAAAACATTTTGAACGCATACGCTTGATGCTGAGTTGTCCTCCACTCGGCTTGATGAACATTGATGATGATGATCCTGCATCATCCCCTCAATATGATGAGGGGAAAGAAGATGATGGTAGTGTCCATACTTGTCACTAATTATATATTTTTTTATATTATCAATATTTTATGCGTCTATGTTAAACATGCCACTTGTTGGCTAACTTGGAACTTATGCATGGTAGTTTGTATGATTTTTTTTTTATGTATTCATTGAAAAATTTCTTGTTTTGGAGAAGGATAGAGGAAAGAGACATATGTAATTTGGTGCATTCCTAGGATACAACCTTTTTTGAATGAATACAACTTTACTTTAGCTAAAAAAAAGTAAAAAGTGTAATATGCAACTAAAACATTATATGAGATAGTGTCGATTGAAATTCCCAATTTATTCCCATAGAGAAAACTCGTTAATGAGATATAAATAAATTTTCATAAATAATTTTATGGAGAAGGGTTTAATAATCCTTCCATGCTTTTCCTCTAACTAAAAACTCTTCTATGTATAGAAGATTAAGCAAACTAGTAATTTATGTGATGAAAATCAATCTGAGTGTGAGATAAGGATTAATGAAAAATTTGTATATCCTTATTCTTTATTCCCGTAAATAGAAGTCAAATGTATGAGTAATCTAGAAGGATTAACCAAAATTTTCTATTATAAGGGTTTATCATCCTTTCCCTATTCTTCCCCTCAATTATACGAGTTGGGGAGAAAGGATTATGCAAATATTTCTATGGGGAATGGTTGACCAACCCTTCCATAGTATTTCCCTCAATGAAAATAAATCACCATGATTGATATATAAGGTTTAAATAACAATGTCTATGGGTAAGGGTCGACATACAATTACCTAGTATTCCCCTCAACAAATATCAATTCTAATAGTCCCCAAGGTCTATAGAAGTTGGTGAGGGAGTGCATTGTTAAGGCACCTCGTAAGTGAAAGTCACTGGTTCAAAATCCCTGGGGACACCTCAAATCCAACCATGTTATGGGATGGTGTAGTCCAAGATAGGTGTGATTCTCATATTATTTTGACGGCTTAGATGCCCCTGGGTCGTGGTATCTCAGCCACAGGCTAGGCCCACAGGTCAAGGATGCTATAGACAACAAAATAAAAATATCAACTCTAGTAATCTAGATGGCTTAGTTAAAAATTTCATGGGGAAGTGTCAACCAACCTTTCACCATTTTTCACCTCAACAAAAATGAATTATACAAGTAGGAGAGAATTCTAATTTAAATTTTATTATGAAGGGTTAACCAACCCTTCCACACTCTTCCCCTAACGTAAATCAATTATACAAGTAATACATAAGGATTAACAATACATTTCTATGGAAAAGGGTAGACCGACCCTTCCCTAGTCTTCTCCTCAAAGAAAATAAATTATACATTGTTATCCTAAAATTCTTATTTAAAAATTTCTATGGGGAAGGGTTGGTCATCCCTTCCCCTTTCATCCCCTAAAAAAAATCAATTACATGATTAGGAGATAAGGTTAACTATAATTTTATTTTCAAGGGTTGATCAAACTTTCCATAATATTTCCCTCAATAAAAATCAATTGTGTGTGTTTTCTAGAAAGCTTAACTAAAAACTTCTATGGGAAATGGTTGACCAACCCTTCCCTAGTCCTCCCCTAGATGAAAAACCTATGATTAATATAGAAGAATTAACTAAACATTTCATTGGGAAAGATCTGATCAACCCTGCATCCCCTTAGCAAATCAATTATATGAATATGAGATAAGGTTAATTAAAATTTCATTATGAAGGGTCAATTGAACCTTCCACACTCTTCCCATGAACGGAAAATAATTGTACAAGTAGAAAGAGTAATTAACTAAACATTTCTACGGGGAAGGGTCAACCGATCCTTCCCTAATATTCCCTTAAAATAAAATAAATTGTACAAGTAGTATAAAAGGGTTAACTAAAACATTCTATGGGGAAGAGTCGAATGACCCTTCCCAATTCTCCACCCCAATGGAAATAAATTGGATGAGTAGTGTATAAGACTTAACTAACAATTTCCACGAGGAAGGGTCAATTAACCCTTCCCTAGCTATCCCCTCAATGAAAATAAAATATACTGTTTGTTTAGAAGTATTAAATAAAACTTGATATGGGAAATGGTTGACCAACCACACCACTCTATTCCCCTCAATGAAAATTAATTATACAAGCAAGAACCATTTCTTAACTAAAACTTTCTATGAGGAAGGATAGATCTAGCATTCCATAGTCTTCCCCTTAATGAAAATCAATTCTATGATTACTCTATAAGGATTAACTAGATATTTATATGGGGAAGGGTCGATCAACCCTTCCATAATCAACTCAATGAAACTAAATTATACAATTAGTCTATAAGGATTAACTAAATATTTCTACCTAGAAGAGTCAACTAACCCTTCTTCATTATTCCCATCAATTAAAAATGAATTAGAAAATAATTCTATAAGGATAACTAAATATTTATATGGGGAAGGGTTGACTGAGCCTCCCTCTCAACTAAAATAAAATTTCCATAAGTCTATAAGGCATACATTATGGGAAAGGGTTGTCCAAATATTATATGCTTTTCCCCTCAATGAAAATCAATTGTACAAGTAGAAAAAGGGCTTAACTAAAAATGTTTACATGTAAGGGTCGACCAACCCTTCCACAATTTTACACTTAATGAAAATAAATTCTATTATTAGTCTATATGAATTAACAAACAATTTATATTAGGAAGGGTCAATTGACCCTTCCATAGCCTTACCCTAACAAATATTAATTCTACTATTAGTCCATCAGGATTAACCAACAATTTATATGGGGATGGATCAACCAAGCCTTCCTTGGTCATCCCTTAAACAAAAATCAATTTTATGAGTAGAATAGCCATATAAACTAAAACTTTATAAAGGGAATAGTCAAACAACCCTTATAAGTCTTCCCCTCAACTAAAATCAATTTAACAAGTAAAAGATAAGGTTAACTAAATTGTATTACAAAGGGTCAACCAACCCTTCCATAGTCTTCCCCTCAACAAAAATCAATTATAGACATAGTCTAGAAGACCTAACTAAAAAAATATGTGGGGAGGGGTGAACCAACCCTTCCATGGGATTCTCGTCAATAAGGATAATATATATGATTAATCTAGAAGGATTCACAATATTTCTATGGTAAAGGGTCAACCAACCCCTTTTCATTCTACCCCTCAATGAAAATCAATTCCAAGATTAGTCTAGAATGACTAATTGGAAATTTCTATGGAGAAGGGTAGATTGACCCTTTCATGGTATTTAGATAATTAAAATCAATTCAAAGAGTGGATGAGAAGGATAAAAAAAAACTTAGACATTATTATTTTTATTTCTACAATAATATTAGAAAAATGGAAAAATGAAGCTGACTTTAATTATTAATATGAATTAAGAATAACAAGTCTACATTAATGGGAAAATAAACTTATTTTTTTAATTTAATCAAATTATATATATATATATATATATATATATATATATATATATATTAATTTCTATGTTATAAATTTGAATAATACCACCAATAGATGTTTTTAGACATCCAAGCCATATTTGAAATTTAGAATTTAGAATTCACTCTCATGCATAGTAATATAAAACCTCATTTATCTTTCTTTGCATCATCTTCATAGTTATTTTCTTGGCTTAAACTAGTGACTAATAACTAATAAAAAGAGAGGAAACAATGACTATGATGGTGATTGGGAAAAAGAGAGATCAATGGACAAAACAATGTATGAAAACATTGATGGCATTATAAATACATCTACAACATTCAAAGGGATTCCTTTACAACACAACAAGTACCTCTAAAGCTTTCAGATGTTTTTTTTAAGTAAACGACTATGATTGATATGCATTTTTCTATGGTTTACTACATATCAATGATAGGGAAAGAGATACAA
>JZKD02S1763922.1:346583-364296 GCA_000966675.3 Picea glauca
TAACAATTGGGATTAGAGCAAGTTCCTTCAGGAGGTGGTTTAACCATTGGAAGGAGATCATGGAATATATTGAGAATGGAGTACCAATGTTAAATGGTCATAATGGTATAGAGTATGAGGTATGGAGTAGAAGGATTAAAATATGTTTGCAAGAACATGGATATGATATTTGGTATTCAATTGTAACATGATACAATGCTACAAAGAAAGAAAATACTGCATCCAAAAAGGAATTTAAGAAGAATAAAAAAATAGAAATGGATTTCATCTGGGAAGGATTACTTGATCGGGTAAGAGAAAAGGTTGGAAAGTGTTCATCGGATAAATAAATTTGGGATAAACTGCATGATATCTATACTTCTCCCATCACAGAGTCAGATAAATCCAAATAATATGAAGATACATAACAAGAGTGAATATTCTCATCATGTCAATGTAGATTTCAACCTTGTACAATATTTTACTGCAAACATATTTTCAATAATAATAAAAAAAAAGATAGAATGGAAAATACACACATTACACATAGTTTTTTCCCCTGGAAACCCAAACTGGGAAAACCAACATATTCTATATTAATTCATAGTGATACATTGTTTACAATACAATATACATATAGGAGCCAACGACATCCAAAACCCTAACCCAATGACCTGTATTAGTCAACAACCCCAATTCCTTAATCGGAAATAGAAAACGTTGGCAAAAACCACGTGCCGAAAAAACTGCCCAACAATGGACATGAAAATCGAGCTGACACTTAAAACGAGGAAAAATGTCACGTTTATCGAGGATTTTTTTTTATTGGGGGCACTACCCCCGAACTCTCACATAGGGGGGATATCAACCCCTTCAACCCCCGAAGGGGGGGCCTAGCAACCCCCCATGAACCCCCCCCTCTCGTTCCCAACACAACGTAGCAAAAATTAGGAATAGTCATGCAAAGAATATAACGCATACCCAACATTATCCCACTTGTTGATTTCTTTACATACAAAGGGTTACATGTTTACATAGTCAACAATTCATGGTAGCAATTCCCATGGATCCTCTACACCAATAGAACTTCTCATTGCTCATAGATTTTGTTAATGAATCCGCAACATTCTTCAAAGTGTCCAACTTCATCAACAAAACTTTCTTTCCTTCAACCATGTCTCTCACAAAGTGATATTGAATATCAATATGCTCTGTCTTTGAATGATAAGTCAGGTTCTTCGCCAGAAAAATTGCACTCTGACTATCACAATCTATCCTTACAGCTTGTTATACCAACCCAATACTTGAACACAATATTTGTAACCATATTTCTTCCTTACTTGCATGAGTGGCTGCCATGTATTCAACTTTTGTAGTTGAAAGTGCCACTACAAACTGTCTTTTTCTCATCCAACTAATTGCTCCTCCAAACAGGTTAAACACATACTCGCTTGTATATATCCTACGATCCAGATCACCAGCCCAATCTACATCCATAAATCCATGTATGTCCAACACTCTATCCAATCTTGGTCTTCCTTGGTAGCACAATCCATAGCTAACATTTCCACACAAATACATGAAAACCATTTTTACTATTTTCCAATGCTTCTTCTCTGGTTTTGACATATACTTGCTCAAAAATCGCACTGCATGTGCAATTTTCGGTCTAGTACAAACCATTGCATTCATCAAAATTACAACTACACTTGCATATGGAACACAAGACATGTCCTCTTGTGCCTGCATCTTGGGACATTGATCCACAAATAACTTTACACCAACAGGAATAGGGACCTTGACCAGTTTACATTCCTGCATATTAAACCTCTGCAATATTGTCTCAACATATTTTCTCTGATTTAACCAGAGTTTCCTCTTTTTCCAATCTCTTTTAATTTCCATGCCCAAAATGAAATTTTCAGTACCTAGATCCTTCATGTCAAATTTAGAGGAAAACTGAGTTTTCACATCCTGGATAATCTCCTTGTTGTTTCCTATCAGCAACATGTCATCCACATATAAGAGCAAATATATCAAATGATCACCAATTAATTTAAGATACACAGAGTGATCCTGTTTGCTTATTATGAAGCCAAGTCCCAACATATAGGTATCAAATTTTTGATGCCACATCCTTGGTGATTTTTTTAAATCATACAGGGAATTTTTCATCTTGCATACCATCTCCTTCTTTCCCTTCACAACAAATCCTTATGGCTACTTCATATAGATTTCTTCTTCCAGATCCCCGTGTAGGAATGGTGTCTTCAAATCCATCTGTTCTACTTCAAAATCAAATGTAGTAGCAACATATAGAAGAAATCTTATAGAAGTTAACTTGGAAATAGGAGAAAAAATCTCACCAAAATAAATTCCCTCAACCTGGGAATAACCCTCTGCTACTAACCAAGCTTTGTATTTATCCACTTTTCCTTTTTCATTCAACTACTTTTTAAATACCCATTTGCTGCCAATGGGATTTCTTCCAGTTGGAAACTCCAATAGATCCCAACCCTCAATCTTATCCAAGGCTTCCATTTCTTCATCCATGTCCCTTTTCCAGATTTTTCCATCCTCTTAATCCACTACCTCCTTGACATTTCTAGGATCATCATCAGTGATAGGCAAAGAAAAAATTGAACGAAAATCAAATGGAGTATACCTTTCCGATAGCCTTGTTTCTCGAACCAATCTCCTCAATAATGGAGTATGAGGATCTTTTTCTTTTGATTCTTGTTCTTCTGTACAATCTGATTCATTATCCTTTAAATCAAACTCTATTTTCTCCGGTTCTTCCTTACTTGGTAGGACTTCCTGTTTAACAACATCCTTCATTTCTCTAAATACCACATCTCGGCTATACACAACCTTCTTATTTTTTGGGTTCCAAATCTTATAACCTTTGAGACCATCTTTATACACAATAAATATACACTTTTCATCCTTCTTATCTAGCTTACTCTTGTTTTCCTTTGGAACATGAACATAAGCCTCACAACCAAATACCTTGAGATGTGTGAGAGAAGGTTTATTACCAGTTCATACCTCTTGTGGAGTCTTGTCATCCAGTGTTGATGAGGGTGATATGTTGACCAGGTAACATGCAGTACCCAATGGATCTACCCAGAATTATTTCCCTAACATGTCACCACTGAGCATGCACCTTGCTTTTTCCATCAGCGTCATGTTTATCCTTTTTGCAACTCCATTCTACTAAGGTGTATATGCAATAGTATTATTCCTGCTATACCACACTTCTCACATAATTATTCAATTTCATTCCCGCATAACTCTCCACCATTATTTGTCCTGAACACCTTAATTATTTTCTATGTTTGATTCTCAAAAAGAGCCTTAAACTCTTTAAACTTGTCAAAGAATTCATATTTCTTCTTGAGGAAATATATCTAAGTATTCCTTGAGAATTATTCTATAAATGAGACATAGTACATAGATTTTCCTAATGATGGAATCAACATAGGTCCAAACACATCACTGTGAACTAGCTGTAAAATTGCTTCTTCCCTTATTGCACCAGAGGGGAATATTACCCGATCCAGCTTTCCATATACACAATGTTCACAGAAATAAAAATCTAGAGAGTAGTTAGACATACCTTCAACCATACCTTTATTGTGTAGTAGTCGAAGACCCTTCTCTCTAATATGCCCCAATATTTGATGTCACAGAGTAACATTTTCTCTAGAGACTATAGAAGTTCTTTCTTATTCAACTCTAATATCAACAACAATGGATCTATTACACCCATCACTAATAGTGCTTCCTTTAATCTTATACAGAGTTCCAAACCAAACTCCCTTCAACAACACCATTGCTCCTAGAACCATCCTGCATGTTTCCTTTTCAAATATTGTTTTTACCCCTGCATCATCCATTTTCTTACATAAATCAAATTTCTGGCCAATCCTAAGATGTTCAGAACACCAGGTAGTGTTCTAATCCTTCCATCTATGAGCCTCAACTTGGATTTTCTTCGACCTGTGATTCTAGTTGTCGAGTCATCACCTAGGAAAACATTACCTCCATCATACCTTTCATATTCACAGAACCACTCCCTATGGGTATTTATATGAAAGGATGCACCTAATTCAACTAATCATGCCTCATGATTTGCATGTGTGCTTGAAGAAGCCAAGTACACATTCCCTCCTTCTTCCTTGGAGGTATTTTATTTTGTAGAAGGAGCTTCTTCATATCCCTTCTTTTTCTCAACTTTCGATCTACACTGCTTGTTGTAGTTCCCTTCTTTTCCACATCTCCAACATACCTTTACAAACTTTTTGGGATATTTAGATCTACCCTTAGACTTAGATCTCCCACTTCAGTAATTAGATCTATTTCTTTCCCGAGAGCGTCCTGTTGTGAATAATGCATCTGTGCTATGTCCTTCCATGTCATATCCTCTGACAACAAGGATGGGACCACTTCATCAAACTTCAAGGAAGTTGTATTACTACATATGGCCACAAAACGACTATCCCATGAGTCTGGTAAAAAGAACAGTAAATGGATACACTTATCTTCATATGAAATTTTAATATCAACATATACTAACTGACTTACCACAGTATTGAAGGTGTTCAAATGATCTTCCATTGAGTCTCCACCTCTCATCCTCAAGTTTTACAACTTGATTCTCAGGAATAGTTTATTTACTAGGTGTTAGTACTAGAAGTCACACCTAGACTGTTGTACGTGTAAGTCTAGTACCCATTAGAATATAAATGGATTGAAATGGTTTGAATATTTGGATCAACAAGACTAGGAAAGGAGGGAGAGGGAAAGAAAGTGTCTACAAAGGCATTCCATTGGGCATGGAGTCATAACATCCTACAGATCAAAGGAAATCAAACTGTATACTAGAAAAAAGGGATATATAATGATGAGTAGAATCATAGTGAATATGACAAAAGGAAGAACATCCATTTTACAAACATCCTTTATGCAAATAGAATAAATATTGCTTAAACAATAAACAATGATTTAATGGGCAAGCTGCAATAGATCCTTTGTTGTTCATGAATCCATCAATGAATGGAAGCTATGATCCTAAAAAACTGCAATATTATCAAGCAAGAAGATAACAAAGAAATGGGGAAACAAATAATACAATATTATAAACAACTCTCATGAATATTAAAGGCATAAATGTTGATTACAAACAAGCCCTCATGCTTACAAATGAGCAACGAAATTGTTCCTTCAACTCTCTCCTTTCTTGGATCATGAATCCAACCCTTTCTTTATCAAAATCCAATTTCATATATAGAGACTGATCTCTCTCTACCCTAAGGAGGTCAAAACCAATGAGCTACATAGGATCCTCCTCCATTTAGGAGTCTGTTACAAAATATTCCAACAAAAACGTAACAAATTCCTATTTTTTGGGATCTTGTCTATTGTGATAAATGTCTTTGGAAAAAGGTCATGGTGCTTGATATGGAGATGTAACACATGTCCCTCATGTCCAAATAACTCCTAGGAAAACATTTGAACCTTTACTGATAGCTGGAAGCCTCCCCACAACTCATATTTGTCAGACTATTAGAGTTCGCAACGCCTTTGACAACATGCAATGTGAACTTTCTAATTATTTTGACTTTTCTTCCAAACTACGAATTGGGTCAAGATGATTGTTTTTTATCAAGTCAATGGTAATATGGCGCTTCTCCACACCAAATTTCAGAAGAACCTAGATTGGAATCCAAATGTTATGACCAAAACATGACTCTACTATGTGCTAATTGATACAAACCGTCCCAAATTACCAGTTTGCAATGCCAGTGAGTCCAGGCACTGCGAACTTTCCTGTAGCAACCTGTTTTGATTTTTTCAAAAGATTCAAGAAATTAAAACTTCTACAAGTAGTCTAGACATGCACCAAACTCATTATCTTGATATATCCTTGGAGAAAATCACAAAAATTCTAAGTCTATCTCAAAACTCATAACAATCATTAAATGTTGTAAAAGCATGTAACAAAAATCTTATACAAAAATGATGTTGGTTTTGGAAGATCCTTTGTCTTTATTTTTTTGTTCTAGAGATTCTTCTGGTAGCCACCTTGTCCAAATCTTATACACCTCAATGGTATGAAATAGAGCGCATTTCAGAAGGGAGGATAAAAGGGACAATCACTGAGATTTGTAATGAAAGGAAGACAAGTGAAATTCCTTTTCTAAAACAGAGTTTCAACAACATAAATATCAGTTTGTGACACTAATGATGTATTCAATTTTAATCTAGGTTCTAGAAATGATTGACCATACACCTCATATTTGACAGGGGTATCATTCAATTGGTTAAGATTACACTTCAAAATGATGCAGAAAATGAGGGTTTCAACAATTTTGGAACATAGGATTCGCAGAACCAGTTCACAATGCCAAGTTCAAAATAAAATAGCGCACTCCAAGGAGACAATTAGATATTCTATGACAAAATAATTGAAAATCCAATTAAATGAAGGTGCTAAAAAACAAAAAAATCCCCTTGACACGTTTCTTATTTGCAATAATGAAAGATGAGTGCATGAGGTACTCAAAGGTACACTGTGAAATTTCTTGGTGAGTAGGCAACAAATACACCTGACCATTTCATGTGCTAACATTGGCTCCACAGGGGATGGAATGCTCCCTGTGAGCTGCCAAGAACATGCATACTTGTGAATGATACTGAGAACATCCCTGCAACTTTATCCAAACTGAAAACTAAAAAAATCTTGAAGCCACCATTGTCTCCATTGGGATATGGAGTCTTATGTAGTTATTCTTCTACAAACAACACCAAATTGAAAAACAAATACTTGCATAGAAAGATTATTTATGCACACTCCTACTTCTATCAAATTTTGTTCTTGATCAAGTGATATGGTAAAACCAATACAATCATTCAAGTAATTGGATCACAAACTGAAATCTACTTCCATCTTTAAGCATATATATAACTGAGAAGGCTAGAGAATAGAAAAAGAGATGAACTATCTTCCCATTCTTACAACTATGGAAATATTCCTTTATGAAGTCATAAATATAAGAATGATGACCCCAACAGAATTCCATATATCTTGCCACGGGATCATCAAAATCAAACGAGAGTACCTCTTTTTTCTTTTCAAAAGAAATGGGTTGACTGTGTGTATAAACTACTCCTTTGACGATGTTATGTTCTCCATTCGGGAAGCCTGCAAGGGAGAAATTCTGCCAACTTCTTTCACTATGAATCACATTCTGTTTGATTTTTTTTATAAATCTAGGTTCAAGAATGAAATAAGACTTACTAATTTATGCAATATGCTAGTCATCATTTGGTGATAAAGGCAAGATCAATCGCTTCTGTAGATCTTTATTTTCACCTCCATTGTATTCCCAAGAATCATATTCATAAACATCATATACAGGGGAAATGTTGATAGGTTCCAAATATGTCATGAAGAAATTATGCTTATAATCATCACTAGAATATTCATCAAAAATAGGATGACTGCAAAAAAAAAAAATGAATCTTAGTATTCATAATTTTTTGTTTCAAGATGTTCTCGAGATGCTAGATGCATATCAACAACTTGATCTTTATCAGAATTTAGGGCAGCCTCTGTATCATAGTAAAAACTACTAGAGACATTCAAATCAAGGACAAATGTGTCTACAGTGTTTCTATCACCAACATCCTTATAACCAGAAGGAATACTAATTGAATGTTGGATGTAGGGTTCAAATTCTTTAAAACAGTTTTCAAAAAGAATATCAGTCGGATAAAAAAATTTGTAATGATGATAAAAAACATTGTGAAACTCCTTCAAAGAATGAATGTTATCATTAGGGAGGGATTGACACCATTCACGAGAATGTTCTTCTAAATAAAATATGAACATCTTGATTAATACATCCTCGTTAACAAAATCATGTTCAAGCATGCATCTATGAAAATTTAATAAGTGCTCACCGGGATGATAATACTTGCTTCCTCTGAATATGGGAATATAGTCATCCCATTCAGTTATAGTAGGTATTGGATGTGGAAAACCAACAATGTTTGAAAAATCACAAAATGCATACCTCTGATCAAGGATAGCATCCATTTCCATTTTTGTCTTATATCAGTGAAGTCACCAACATGTTCTTTCTTCATGGAGGGGAGTCGTTAGGTGAATGATGCAGTCTCTATTATGTGACTATCCCTTGTTCATCATAAAAAACTAGCTCTTTTCTATGTCGTTCTTCCAGGGAATATTACTTTGTTTTCGTCCCTGGAAACAATGCCAAAAATGTTAGCACTATAAGTCACACCTAGACTGTTGCAGGTGTAATACTAGTACCCATTAGAATATAAATGGATTGAATTGGTTTGAGTAGTTGGATAAACAATACTGGGAAAGAAGGGAGAGGGAAACAAACTATCTGCAGAGCCATTCCATTGGGCATGCAGTCACAACATTCTACAGATAAAAGGAAATCAAACTATTTACCAGACAAAAGGGATATATAATGATGAGTATAAGCATAGTGAATATGAAAAAAGGAATATCATCCATTGTACAAATATCCTTTCTGCAAACATAATAAATATTTCTTAAACAATAAACAATGATTTAATGGGAAAGCTACAACAAATCCTTTGTTGTTCATGAGTCTATCAATCAATGACAGTTGTGATCCTGAAATTTGCAATATATTCAAGAAAGAAGATAAAAAATAAATGGGGAAACAAATAGGACAATCTGATAAACAACTCTCATGAATATTTAATGGCAGAAATTTTGATTACAAATAGGCCCTCAGGCTTACAAATGAGCAACTAAACTGCTCCTCCAACTCTCTCCTCTCTTGGATCATGAATCCAACCCTTTCCTTATCGAAATCTACTTTCATATATAGTGAATGATCTCTCTCTACCCTAAGGAGGTCGAAACCAATGAGCTACATAGGATCCTCCTCCATTTAGGAGTCTGTTACAAAAGGTTCCAACAAAAACATAACAAATTCCTATTTGTTGGGATCTTGTCTATTGTGATAAATGCCTTTTGAAACATGTCATTTTGCTTGATATGGAGATGGAACACGTGTCCCTCATGTCCAAATAAATCCTAGGAAAACATTCGAACCTTCCCTGCCAGTTGGAAGCCTTCCAATAGCTCAGATTTTCCAGACTGTTAGAGTTCGCACCGCCTTTGACAACATGCACTGTGAACTTTCCTATAGGAGATGATTTTGAATTTTCTCCCAAACTACGAATTGGGTTGGGATGATATTTTGTCAGAAATTCAATGGTAATATGGTGATTCTCCACACCAAATTTCAAAAGAACTAGAAGTAAAAAGTTATGACCAAAACATGACTCTTCTATGTGCTAATTGCTAGAAACTGTCCCAAATTACCAGTTCGCAACGCCAGTGAGTCCAGGCGTTGCGAAATTTCCTATAGCATCCTGTTTTTATTTTTCAAAATATTCAAGACCTTAAAACTTATACCAAGAGTCCAAAAATGCACCAAACTGATTATATTGATATATCCTTGGAGAAAATCACAAAAAAGATAAGTCTAGCTTAAAACTCATAACCATCATTAAATGTTGTAAAAGCATGTAACAAAAAGCTTATACAAAAATGACATTGGTTTTGGAAGATCCTTTGTCTTAATTTTTTTGTTTTGGAGATTCTTCTAGTAGCCACCTTGTACAAAGATTATACACCTCAGTGGTACGAAATAGAGCAAATTTCATAAGGGAGGATAAAAGGGACAACCACTGAGATTTGTTATGAAAGGAAGACAAGTGAAATTCCTTTTCTAAAACAACATTTCAGTAGCATAAATATTAGTTTGCAGCACCAATGATGTATTCAATTTTAAGCTAGGTTCTACAAATGATTGACCATACACCTCATATTTGATAGGGGTATCATTCAATTGGTTAAGACTACACTTCAAAATGATGCAGGAAATGAGGGTTTCAACAATTATGGAATGGAGGGTTCGCAGTGCCAGTTCATAGCGCCAATTTCAAAATCAAATAACGGACTCCAAGGAGACTATTAGAAATTATGTGAAAAAATTATTGAAAATCCAATTAAATGAAGGCGCTGAAAACTATAAGATTCCTCTTGACACGTTTCTTATTTGCAATAATGAAAGATGATTGCATGAGGTAATCAAATGTATGCTGCGAACTTTCCCGGTGAGTTGGAAACAAATACACCTGACCATTTCATGTGCTAACAATGGGGACTTAGACTGATATAACTTCCCCAACTTATCCCATAAATCCTTGGTTGTAGCTTCCTATTACACATTCATTAATACTAAATCTGAGAGACACACTCGAATTGAGCTCTTCGCCTTCTGATCCAAATTTTTACAATCATTTGTTGAAGTTATTGTAGGTGCACTACCTGAATCCACCACGATCCACTGATCTCTGTCCACCAACAAATCTTCCATCTCGATCTTCCACAACTCAAAACATTTCCCATTAAACTTCTCGATCTCCATTTTTGAACTGCTCGTCATTTCTCTTTACCTGAAGAATCAATACCATAGATCTACCAATGTAACAAGGCTTATCACAGTGCCAATCCAAATCCTTGACCACAAAGGTGTCCCCCTAAAGCCAAAAAAGTTTTGATACCAAATGTAGATTTTAAAATTGTACAATATTTTACTGCAGACAGATTTTCAATAAAAGAACATAAAAGATACAATGACAAATACACACATTACACAGAGATTTTTCCCCTGGAAACCCAAATTAGGAAAACCAACATATTTTATATTCATTCATAGTGATACATTGTTTACAATACAATATACATATAGGATCTAGTGGCATCCAAAACCCCAACCTAATGAACTAGATTAGTCAACAACCCTAATCCCTTAACCAAAAATAGAAAACCATCGGCAAAAACCATGTGCTGAAAAACCGCCCAACAATGGACCCAAAAATCGAGGTAACATGTAAAACGAGGTAAAAATGTGACACATTTCCCAAGGAAAAAAATTTCCCAGGGGCACTTCCCCTGAACCCCCACGCAGGGGGGATATCTCCCCCCTAAAACTCCCCCATGCAAGCTGAAACATTTCAAAAATAGGAATAGTCGTGCAAAGAATATAACACATACCCAACAGTCAAACAGATTCAGAAGAGGAAGAGTAGAAAGAGGTAGAAGTTGGTTATAAAGAACAATTAATTAGTGCAATTGAATATCTAAGGATTGAAATAAAATAAAAGAAGTCACTCCAGGAATAACTAAATAAGGTGGAAGAATCATAGAACTCCAACACCAAATAATTTGAGCAGACGATCATGACACTGAAAGGTCATCTACAAGAACCCATAAGGATTTAAGAAACTCTCAAGGAATAGAAGAATTACTTGAAAGAGAAAGTAACAACACAGAAGGAAGAAGAAAAAAAGAGAGAGAAGATACTGACAAATCATCTCAAGTTAAGAACTAACGATTTAAATTATCTTGAAGTAGAATTCATCCAACGAGAAAATATACCTTGAAGATGAAATTGTTGGATTGTTGAGAGGGAAGTGAATCAGTAATAAAGCAATTCAATCATTTTTAACCAAAATATGAAAGTGTTATATCAATGTAGTATTATTCCAATAGTTGCAGAGTAAATAAAAAAAGAACAAATGAACAATCATACACATACATAGTACACCAGTGTTTTTACGTGGAAACTCAAAGCAGGAGAAAACCACATAATTTTTTTTCTTATATATATTTAATAATTACATTCATTGGAAGCACCAACTTCCTTTGTTTTCCAGCTACAACAGAAGGAGGCTCTAACCCCCTATTTTCTCAGGATACAACCTGAGGGAAGATCCAACTCCCCAATTCTCTGGCTACAACCAGAAGGAGGCTAAAACCCCCTATTCTCTCCGGCTACAACTAGAAGGTGGATACAACCACCTATCCTTTCCCCGTACAACTGCCCTGACATATAAGTAGAATTATGGAACCACCATCACACTATCACTATGAGATATACTGTTGTAAACCTGTACCAATCAACATGCACCAAAAAACCCTGTACCAATAACCTGAACCATGCATCAACCTGTACCTCAAACTGTCATGAACCTATACCATAAACAAGTGAATCAACCATGCACCAACTTGTACTAAACAAACTGTAATCAACCTGTACCATAAACAAGTTCATAAACCATGCACCAACCTGTACCTCAACCTTTACCATGAACAAGTGCACCAATCATGTACAAATCACCTGTCACAATAACCTGTCAAAACAACCTATCACAACAACCCGTCTCATCAATATTATCAATCAATTTATATTTACTCACCAAGATCAATCACCAAGACAACTCTAAAATATGTGCATCAACCAAGCATAACACAACAACTCATAATCATTACCAAGATCAATATGTGCTTCTAATAATATACCAATACAAGTATTCTACATAATCCATAAACCATGTGTCAACAATACTACTAACAAGTTCCTCCAACCATGTACCAAGTATGTACCAATCATGTATCAAATACACATAAACTATGACTCATCAATATGTACCAACATCATCAACTATACACCTCATACATGTGCCAACTCATCAACTACTTGTCTCAACCATGTACCCAACATGTACCTCAAACAAAATCCCTTCATCAATTTCATCATCCAAATCTGATTTGTAACTTTGTAATAGACCCGGTGTATATTGTCACATACCTGCAAACCTTACTTAACTTTAACAACAAGAGACTAGCATTTTCATCAAACTTTACTTTAGTCTCACATAACTAGTTTTGGATTAGTCAACAACCTTAACTTGAAATAATAATAACTATGTACTTGTAATGAATAAAGATATGAAAATAGTACACAATGTTCTTTAGTGTGTTTTATGCAATTCCTCTAGGTGTCACTACTTGGAACCTCTCAGAAAAGGAGTTATAGGAAAAATGGCATACCTTGTTGAATTTTGGTTTATTCTAGAGAGAGAACTTGTATAGCGTGCCCCGCACAAAATATTTGTTGTATGTTTCTGAAAATTGTACAATGAATACTACAGAATGTATTATAACCAACACATTTTGTCTTACTAATTTTGGATCTTTTAGGAAGAAGTTATGACATTTTTAGCCAAAACACTTGTTTTAGACTAGTTTTAGGACTAGCCACAAACCCTATTTTCCACGGAGTGTAACTACAAAAATACATCGACCCACAAGCTTAATTTTGTACCATAGCTACTTGGATATGTTTAGTCAATGGCCTCCCAATTTCATGGTCTGAATCATTCTATAAAAAAAAAATTGTGAAAATGGTGAGATGACCTGTAAATAACATACCTTAGAAAGCATCATCAAAATAATTTATCCTCCCTTGAATTTCGGCCTTTTTTACTTCATCTTCCCTCTGAAATTCAGCTGAGATATCCTTTGGTTACCTTAGTCATCTATAGATATTCAATATTCTCAAGTGTAATTAAATGAGAGAGTCTTGCCTCTTATTTATACTTTCATGTAGCTTCCTTAAGGGGTTACCTTTTAACCATCTTAACCCACTTTCCTTATTTTAGGGTTAACCCACTTCTAATTTCTCCATTAACTTTATTATTGAAATAATTTATTTTGTATTCACTTTGACTTATAGTATACTCATCACTTCAATTTATTATTTACCTTCTAAAATCTCTTAAACCACTTTGACTACTTTGACCTTTTGGGGCTTCTAGATGACTCATGAGGGTTCTCCAACTTCACATGACCATAACTCTCTAACCGCGAGGAGTTATGTGAAATTTCATATACCACTAGAAATGGAATGAAATTTACTATCCATATATAATAGTCTTTCCTGCAAATATATCAAAACCCATACCATTATTCATCAAACAAACTTGGGTCCAATACCCAAACCTGGGTTCTCCAACCATGGCCATAAATATCTAACCGTGAGGAGTTATGTGACATTCCACATACCACCAAAAATGGAATGATATGTACTATCCATATATAATAGTATTACCTTAAAATATATTAAAACACATACCATTATACATGAAACAACCTTGGCTCCATTACCCAAACCTTTGTGCTACCGGAATTCGCTACCGGACTTTCTCCAAGGGTTGAAATAAATCACTAAGGGTTGACATCAATCTACAATATCACTCTCCAATGGTTGAAATCAATGAAAAAAAAAAATCCATACCAACTTTCCATCAACCTAAGCCAACTTTCTAACAATCTCCCCCTTTGGCATTGATGGCAACACCAACATTGATGGAAATACTTAGTCATGATAAAATTCATCCTTATACTCCTCATCAATGTTTCTATCTCTCCCCCTTTGACACCAATGGAAAAGGGTATCTTCCTTTGGGGCTTCTCCCCCTGATTGAATTCTCCTTGGGGTTGCTCCCCTTATCTACATGCCTTTGATTTTTGTTTTTGTTTATAAGCCTCTAATTACTCTCTCTCCCTTCATATGAATAATATCTCCTCCTTTAACAAAGGCTATCACTCTAAAGTCATATCTCTCATTCTTCCCTTGTGACAATATCTCCCCTTGGAAACATGCCTCTATGCTCTCTCTCCAATAATTTACCTTTTCATTCAATAAATCTCCCCCCCTTTGTCATCAATGGAAAAGGTATATTTCCATCTGGGGTTTCTCCCCCTAACTGAACTATCCTTGGGGATACTCCCCCTGACTGAAATCTTCCTGAAATTGATCCCCCAACCTGAATTGTCCTCTTTATGGTGCTTCCTCATGTAAATCTAAGACATAATATAAGGATTTAAAATAATTCATTTTGGAGTAGAAATTACTCTGAGTCTCTGGTGAAAATACTCAAAGGCTTCCCTTGGAAGTGATTTTGTAAAGATGTCTGCCACTTTTTCTTTTGTGCCCACATATTCAACTCTGATGTTCTTCTCTTCAACCTATTCTAGTAGAAAGTGATACTTTATTGGAATGTGATTCTTCTTGTATTGCATCACTAGGTTATTTGAGATACTGATGGTGCTTGTATTATCACAATAGATTGGAATGGGATCATCATACTCAACCTGTATATCTGTTAGAGTTTGTTTCATCCATAGAACCTGTGTACAACATGTTGATGCTGAAATATACTCTACCTTGGATGTAGATAAGGATATTGATGATTTTTTATTGCTTAACCATGATACTAAACACTCACCCAATTAGAACGTTGCTCCACTAGTGCTTCATCGGTCATCAATGAAACTTTCCCAGTCTACATCTGTGTAGGCAATAAGTGATAGATCCTTTCCTTTTGAATACCATAATCCAAACTCTTATGTTCCTTTGAGATATCTAAAAATCCTTTTCACTTCTAATACATGTGATTCCTTTGGTGTTGCTTGAAATCGTGCCACATGTCCAACTGCCTCCATTACATCTGGTCTGGATATTGTCACATATAGTAAGCTACCAAACATTGACCTGTATTTCCTATGGTTTGTAGACTTTGAATCATCATCTTTGCTCAACTTGCAACTAGTTTGCATAGGAGTGGTAACTAGTTTGCAATCTTCCATTCCAACCCTCTTTAGCATTTCTTTGATATACTTAGTTTGAGAAATAAAAATTCCTTGGTTTCTTTGACATATTTGAAGACCCAGAAAAAATGATAGTTCTCCAAGTAATGACATTTAAAATTCATTTTGCATATCCTTTGCAAATTTCTTGATGTAGAGGTTGTTGTCTGCACTTCCTTTCCATAGTTCATAGGGAGTTTTGTCATTGGTTTGAATGTGAACTATTGTATGCATTGCATGTGTCCAAAAAATATCTGTCAATTTGAAATCCATTAGAATTGTTAGAGCCATTTCCTGTGTAATTATCATCCATTATGATAATGTTTCTTTGTCTATGAACCACTCTTTGAACCAATCTATGAATTCATGCTCTCGTCCATACTATCCAAGACTCTACTTCCGCAACTGTCCATAATCCTGGCCCATTTATCACTATACTATCATGAAGTCTTGATTAATCCATCAAATTGTACTTCTACTAACTGACTACTCTAGATCTGTCTTCTCAAACTCTGCAAGTTTCTCAAAGGATGGTTCTTTGGTCTATCACAACTATCACATAGACTCCTCCTGTCTAATATTCATATGACCTGAGAGTTGTTGGTCAGTTTGCACATGTTGTTGCATAGGTTTTGTCATTAATGTCAAACTTGAAGTTGCATGGTGGTTCACTGAAGAGTTCCTTTGGAATTCAGGAATTCAAAGGTTGCAAGTTGAGAGACCTTCAACATCGTGATATGCAAAATTGCGAAATGCGAAGTCCCGATGAGATCAGGACCGGATCGAAGAAAAGTGGATATCGGGAAATCATAAGTCAAAGGAAGGAAATGCGATAGCATTCCAACTCGCGAAATGCCGAAATGCAAAAATCCGAAATGCCGGGAAATCAGAAGTCAAAGGAAGGAAATGCGATAGCATTCCAACTCGTGAAATGATGAAATGAAAAAATACGAATGCCGAAATACCGAAAGGGACACACGTCACATGATTCCGGGAGTTTCTATTTCGGGATTCTAGGAGTTTCTATTTTGGGATTTTTGCATGGTAAGCAAAAACTTCAACATCACGAAGTCCCGAATGCCAAAATACAGAAACCACAACAGCCATCCATCTCGATGAATGATTAAGCCATATCCGTTGGATTAAGCATTGGAGGAGTAATACAAGAGTTGTATATGCCCGTTGATATGTCCTCAAGAAGTTAATGAGAACCGTCCAATCTATGTCCACCAGATCAAATGTGAAGCCGTCAGATCATTTCGGGGTTCGTGACTTGGAGTGTCGAAACACTTCATCACAGAAATGCCGAAACGCCGAAATGTGAAATGTCAAAATGCTGAAATGCGAAACGTCGAAATACCTTTTTGGTGTAGGCAGTGGTTAACACCGATGGTCATGTAAGAGGGAGGAGCTAGAATGAAGCTAAGCTCTATTTCGGGGTTTTGTAACTTGAAGTGTCAAGACTCTTCGACACAGGATTGCCAAATTGCCAAAATGTGAAATGCGAAATGCATTTCGATTAACTTGTGGTCATGGCCAATGGACATATGGGTTAGCACAAGTGGTTTTCCAAAATTCTCAAGGGTTATTCCGTGCTGAAAAATTAAAACAGATGTATGTTCATCGAACGGTGCTGGTTAAATGTTTATACTAATCATGTGGATATTGTTCGTCTTGATGCCTTGGCCAATAAGAATTACTGTAAGGAAATTATTCAGTTATTGTAACTGATTATTTGAAGCCTGAGGGTTTGATTGTATGCGTTGATGATACAGGAAGATATATAAAGTGAATTTTGCAAGAAAAGAAAAAAGAGAAGAGGATTATGGGAGATATATGGCTCTGTAAAATTTGAGGAAGAGAAAAGACAGAGGAGGGAAGACACATACACAGATTGATAAATCTAAGTGGTCTAGTCAAGAATGAATTGTGCAGAGAGGATTTGAATGCTTAATTTTTGACAGAGAAGATAAAGAGTTGGTTTGCAGGTTCTTAGTGATAGAGAATGATTTCAGGGTGGTAGGGAGGAGCAAGGAGAGACTGTAAAAGTCTCCTGTACAAGTTGGTGCTTGTACATCTGGGAGTTGTAGCTTCCATTCAGTAGGTGCTGAAGAAACAGAGGTAGCAGCCTCATCTGGGTTGTAACTAAGATAA
>JZKD02S1763922.1:377853-397472 GCA_000966675.3 Picea glauca
CTATACACCTCATGTATGTGCCAACTCATCAACTACTTGTCTCAACCATGTACCCAACATGTACCTCAACCAAAAGTCCTTCATCAATTTCATCATCCAAATCTGATTTGTAAATCTGTAATAGACCTGGTGTATATGATCACATACCTGCAAACCTTCCTTAACTTTAACAACAAGAGACTAGCATTTTCATCAAATTTTACTTTCGTCTCACATGACTAGTTTTGGATTAGTCAACAACCCTAACTTGAAATAATCATAACTATGTACCTGTAATGAATAAAGATATGAAAATATTACACAATGTGCTTTAGTGTTTTTTATGCAATTCCTCTAGGTTTCACTACTTGGAACCTCTCAAAAAAGGAGTTATAGAAAAAATGGCATACCTTGTTGAATTTTGGCTTATTCTAAAGATTGAACTTATAGAGTGTGCCCCGCACGGAATATTTGTTGTATGGATCTGAAAATTGTACACCGAATACTATAGATTGTACTATAACCAACACATTTGGTATCACTAAATTTGGATCCGTTAGGAATAATTTATGACATTTTTACCTGAAACACATGTTTTAGACTAGTTTTAGGACTAGCCACAAACCCTATTTTCCACGGAGTGTAACTCCAAAAATACAATGACCCACAAGATAAAATTTGTACCACAGCTACTTGGATATGTTTACTCAATGGCATCCCAATTTCATGTTATGAATCATTCTAGAAAAAAAAATGTGAAAATGGTGAGATGACCTGTAAATAACATACCTTAGAAAGCATCATCAAAACAATTTATCCTCCCTTGAATTTCGGCCTTCTTTACTTCACCCTCCCTCTGAAATTCAGCTTAGATATACTTTGGTTACCTAATTCACCTGTAGATATTCAATATGCTCAAATGTAATTAAAATTAGAGAGCCTTGCCTCTTATTTATACTTTCATGTAGCTTCCTTAAGGGGTTACCTTTTAACCATCTTAACCCACTTTCCTTATTTTAGGGTTAACCCACTTCTAATTTCTCCATTAACTTTATTATTGAAATAATTTGTTTTGTATTCACTTTGAATTATAGTACACTCATCACTTCACTTTATTATTTACCTTATAAAATCTCTTAAACCACTTTCACTACTTTGACCTTTTGGGGCTTCTAGATGACTCATGAGGGTTCTCCAACTTCACATGGCCATAAATCTCTAACTATGAGGAGTTATGTGACATTCCACATACCATTGAAAATGGAATGACATGTATTATCCATATAGAATAGTCTTTCCTACAAATATATCAAAACTCATACCATTATCCATCAAAAAAACTTGGGTCCATTACCCAAACTTGGGTTCTCCAACTCCTCATGGCCATAACTCTCTAACCGTGAGGAGTTATGTGGTGTTCCACATACCACCGGAAATGGAATTATATTTACTATCCATATAGAATATTATTACCTTCAAATATATTAAAACTCATACCATTATACATGAAACAACATTGGTTCCCTTACCCAAACCTTTGTGCTACCGGAATTCGCTACCAAACTTTATCCAAGGGTTGACATCAATCTACAATATCACTCTCCAATGGTTGACATCAATGGCAACCAACAATCCACACCAATTTTACATCAACCTAAGCCAACTGTCTGACAGAAATAATCGCATTGAAGGTCCAACTTGAAGAATCAAAGAGAATAGAAGAAGCATGAAGATTCAAATGATGAATAAAGAAGAAGAGGTTGAGAAACTTGAAGAAGAAGTTGTCACATTGAGAGTAAAAGTCATCAAACTCAAAACAAATATTTAAGACAGAGAAACAACCACATCATCAGTTGAAGAGAAGTCCCACAGGTTGCTCGAGAGGAAAAATGAAGAGAATCCAAATACTTATGCATAAGTCATTAAAGGTTCAATAAAGAAGGAAGAATGCAATCCCTTGAAGAAAAACATTCTAGAAGAGAAAAAGACTCGATAAAAAGACTACAAAATAAGATCCTCCCCATTCAATCCATAGAGAAGCCTCAATCATGATAATGATCAACCAAGGAAGGAATTTAGAAGGACTACACCACAAAGAAGATCATTCACTCCCAGGTATGTAAATTTATTTTATGGCCTTTTTTATTTATTGTACTAACTTTGGACATAAGGTTGCAAAGTGCAGGGCTTATGAAAGAAATGTTCAAGAAAGAAAAGCTTATGTGGCCCCACATAACATTGAATGTTACAAGTGCCATAACTATGGACACATAACTCATTATCGTAGAAGCATGATGGATACTTCTATGAAAGAGAACATTGATATCAAATATAAGAAGGTTTGTAAAATAAAATAAGAACATGTAAAGGAGGATCAAGTACTCTCAGGATTGGAAATAGTACAAGATGAAGACAAATCTACAAGGAAAAATGAAGATGTCGGAAATAGGAAGGTTTGGAGAAGAAATGAAAAAATAGAAGAACAAGTGAATAAAGAATAGGTCCTAGAGATCGTAGGATTTGTAGTAGTGCGAGAAAGAAAAGAAGAGCATGTGAATAAAGAACAAGTTCAAGAGATTGTACTTTTAGGAATTGTAGTGCAAGATCAATCCACAAGCATAAAGGATGAAGTCAAAGTTCATAGAGATGACGAGTCTATAGATGAAGGGGAAGATGAATCTGGGTTAGAGAAGGTATTCTTCTGAGCCATCTGGCTTGGAGACTCCCAACAAATATGTATCTTGAATAGGGGGAGTCTATGTAGCATTTGAGACATATTAGAGAATTATCATTTGTAGAACTTATAGAGTTTGAGGAGATAGATTCAGAGCAATTAGATAACAGAAGTACAATATGACATATTGATCAAGAAAGAAGTATTCCCACATAGGTATCAAATTGAAGTTACATGGGAAGAATCTTATGATTGTATTCAAGTAGAGATGTCTTCAATACAAGTTTTTCCAGACATGTAGAGTTGGATGAGTAGATAGATCATATCAGTAGACATATTTGATTCAAAGAAATCTTTGTGGAATGATAGATGGGTCAACATGGTGGCCAATTGAGTAACATGAGTTCAAGATAGATTGATTCTAGCTCAGAGATTGATTCAAATATTCATAGATTAATTTAGAGATCAACTCAGAGACAGTTGGACGATTATGATAAATGAATATTTGAATGCTTTAACTTTGAATGATTTTATATATGTCAGTGAATTGCATGAGGAAACACCAATGGAAAACGAACAACACTAGAAGAGAGGAAAGGAAAATTTTTACAGGTAGCCCTGCATTGATCTACACAACATCTGGCGGAAAATTCAAGTCATCAGAGGAAGAGATCCAGAGAGGAAGATCAATATCATGTAGAAAAGGGAGACATACCCACATGGGGAAATATTGTTTTTCCCATGATTGGTTAGATCAGGTACATTATCAGGAGGAGACATATCAACAGGGGGACTTAACCTGTGGTCAAAGATGAAGTAAAAGAACATAGGCATGAAGATAGGGGGAGCAGTCCCAAGAGGATATACCCTTTCCATTGATGTAAAATGGGGAGAGATAGAAACATTGATGAGGAGCGATGATCACAGGGGGAGCATGAGCATTAGTGTTGCCATCAATGTTGATGTTTACATTAATGCAAAAAGGGGATATTGTTGGACAGTTGGCTTGGACAATTGATTGTCATTGATGTCAACCCTTGGAGAGTGATCTTGGAGATTGTTGTCAACCCTTAGAGATTGATGTCAACCCTTGGAGAAGTTGATAATCCCTATAGATGTGGATGATATCTTTGTATAGTTGGTTATCATTTGTATGATCAAGACGATTGATCAGTAAGTTGGGTACATTTGATATAGTCTACATGATGATGAGTTAGTTGGGTACATTTGATATAGTCTACATATAATCTCGGAGGTGTGGCTATGGGATAAAAAGTTGATTGAGTAATAATGAAATGAATGATAGTGTAATTGCAGGTAATACTATCATATATGGATAGTACACATTGTTTCGTTTCCAGTGATATGTGGTATTCCACGTGGTTCCTCACGGTTAGGGAGATATGGTCTTGTGAAGTTGGAAGGCCCAAAGAATGGTCAAGAAGCCCTAGTTGGTTACAAGTCAATGAATCAAAGGGTAAAGTGGTTGCAATAAGGAATCTCTATAAGACCTAATTTTAAGGGAAGAAGTTACCTAGAAAAAGTATAAATAACCCTCAAGGAGTCATTCACAAGTACACTCACACACTTACATTGAATATCTATCTTGTAAATGTTATTGTCTAGTATTGTGATCTTTTGGCTAGTTTGCGATGAAGAATTTTAAGGTAGCAAAGAGGAAGAAGTGTGATATTCTAGGGATTGCAGAGGAGAGCAGAAAAAATTGAGGAAACCCTAATTTAGATCATCCTCACGGGTTGCACTATACTTGTCTAGTGAGGCCATCGCTTGTTGCACTATATTTCTCTAGTGAGGCATCCTTGCGGGTAATATAGTGTCTATCTAATGAGGCACTAGTAAATTTAGGATAAATGCTAATACCGGGTCCTTGAAGTATGAAGCAAGTACACAAGTCAATATTCCTATAGGTTGGGGTCAACGACAAAATTTCTGGTATGGTTATATGCTTGATATGATAGTTTATTGATGCATATCATGAGTGATATGACACTTGTTTGAGGTACATGGTTGGCATGTTGTATGGTTGATGATGTTATTGGTACATTGATAGAGGCACTTGTGTAAATGTGTTGAACATACATAGAATAGATATAGCTAAACAATAATACACACATTTGCAGAGAGAATTGGAGAAAGAAGAAGAAGAAGAGAAAGAATGAAAGAATTCTCATTAACCGTTATGAACAATGAATAATTTACATATGACATACTTTGTATAACTCAATGAGTTAGACTTGAGGTGAACCAATGCACCATATTGGTGGTCTAGAGTGATCTGGACACACACCATCTATTACGAGAGTGAACTGTCACCTATTCTAGTCTCTCAGGCAGTTACGGGAGTGAATTGCCACCTAGTTGAGTTAACTAGTCAACTAGTCTTCAGTTAACTGATTGAACAGAGAGTAGTGAGGAGTTAACTCAGGGAATCAAGGCTAATGTGCAACTCTTGTGATGATACCAAGGCAAGGTCAAATTATCATGGTGATGATCCCAATGCAACATCTAAACTCAACTCAACTAGTCAAACTGAAGTGTCAACTCAAAGAGAATATTTTCCAGGTGGAATATTCTCCCCTAAAATATAGGATACTGGATAATGACTAATTATGAATAATAAACAAGAAATAACCTTAGGAAAAAAAAAATCTTAGGTGTGTGTGAAGTAACTTCAACACCCCCCTGAACATCACTATTGTGAAAATAAAGATTGGGTCTCGGCAATGAGGCCATGTTAGGTATCCAAGTACAAAATATACACTGAAAATAAAGTGAGGAAAGAGGGAAAACCTCATAAGAAATTCCCTCCCCCCCCCCTTAAGGTACAATGTATGTAAAAGGAAGAAAGACAGTTTCTAGGCAACTGTGTCCTTCACTCCAAGATGACTTCGAATAGAATTTCTGCTCAATGAAGATGTATGTTGTCTATTTTGTTGAAGGACAGAACTATAAGTCGATGATCCCATCGTGTAATAAGTCCCAAATGTAGTGCATGTGGATCTTGGTGTGCTTCGTCCACTGCCTTTGAACTGGATCTTTGCAGAACTTTAGAGTGCTCTAGTTGTCACACCAGAGGACGATCGTCCGATGAAACTGAATGCCCAACTCAGTGAGAAAATGTTGTAGCCACATATCCTGAATGATTATGTTAACTACCCCTCTGTACTCTGCCTCAACTGAAGATAGAGAAATGACAGGTTTCTTCTTGCTCGACCAATAGATATGCCCGGAAACAAGACTGAGTGAGTAACCAGATGTGGACTTGCGATCAATGTTATCTCCAGCCCAGTCGGAATTAGTAAACCCAATGATATCTAATGTAGAGTCTGTTTCATAATGAATCCCAAAGGTGATGGTGCCCTATACGTATCGAAGGATATGCTTTGCATCTTTCCAATGTATCTCATGTGGCTCCTGCATGAACCTGGAAACTGCGCCAACTGCATATGAGAGGTCTAGTCTAGAGTGTGTGAGATACAACAAGCTCCCCACTAGCTATCTGTATAATGTGTTGTCAACCAGTGGAGTCTCCGAGCCATCCTCAAGTTTGACTCCTGATAGGAAAGGAGTCGGAGTAGACTTGCAGTCTGTCATGTGAAATATCTCAAGGATATCTCGTGCTTACTTGGATTGAGATAGTTTGATTCCTGATGCATCCTGATTGATATCAAGTCCAAGGAAGAAGTGTAGCAGACCCATGTTCGTCATCAAAAAAATGTCATGTAGAATCCTTTTGACTACAACAATCACTGAAGTCAAGAACTCGGTGATCAACAAATCATTGACATACAAAACTAAAAGTATAAGTGAATCAGTCATCCTGAGCATGTAGACATTCAGATCTGATTTACAACATACAAAGTTCTGTGACAATAGGTAGGAGTCCATCTGTTACACCTCAAAATTACTCACTTTGCAAGTGTCGCAAGTGTCATCATTAGTGTCACAAGTGTCGCATCTTGACCACAAGTGTATAAGTGTTGCTGACATCATACTACCTTCTTTCCTATGTCATGCCTCCAACAACATGACAGGGACACTTAGGACACCTCAAATATTAGTTGTGAAGAGGAGGAATCAGTCTACTAGAAATACAAGTCTCTTGCTATTGGAAGAACCACCAAAAATTGAGTTTCGGAGAGGATCACTCCCCTATACATTGTTAGGGAGCGTTATAACACTCTGCCCACCCTTTTGGGGGAGCGTTATAACACCAACGCTTGATTTCCTTCTCTTGGGGAGTGCTATAACGCTCTGATGCCCCTTTTGGAGGAGAATTACCTATTTTAGGCGAAAATTGGTTTGTTGAGAAGAATGAGGGAAAGATCCCCTCAATATTTGAAGGCAGTTGGATTCAAATCCTTGGTCAAGCCATGATCTTAGGGAAGATCCATAACTGAAGGAGGAAAATCCTCAATTTACCCCAAAGATATCTCAAGTGGTTGGGCCTCTCCAAGCCTATTTAAACATGCCTTCTCATGGTGAATGAAAATGGGGAATGGAGATTGAGAATTATACCAAACTTAGGATCTCATGAGTGTTATGTCATTTGAAGCATCAACATTCTATGCGTGGACTGTTTAAGCGAGGTTTTGGACAAGGGGAACTTGATGAAGCTGCTGCACTCACATCTATGGCTGTAAGTTTTCTTCATTATTGTTCTCATTAATATAATATGCTTGGCCTGTTTCTTTCAAGTTTTTGTTTGCTTTCACATGAGATTGTCTCTAATAGATAGATCTATTTCAATCTAATCTCAATATAGTAGGAAGTTGGTTGTATCTTTGTTTGTCTACAGGGATTATCGAGGAGTTTAAGATTGGAGCTCAACTCAGACTGTGCAGGGACAAACACTGGTAAAAAGGTAGTTATTTTCTCTTTCCTCCTCACACATTAGTTTATATAGATCTAAAAGGAAGTCAGTGTCCATGTTAAGAACCTTTTGTCTTAAGATTTAAGAGTCTATCTCTCAAGAGGAGATCTACCTATCCGCAGGGAGATTTTCCTTCAATAGAAATTGGTGACACCACTGGGGATCGAATCAAAACTTTCAGTTTTGGTTTTCCTCACAAACCTTGTATTACCCTTTATTATTTTTAGACCTTGTTCACCCCATATGTTTGATTTCATGTTATGATTGACTCCTTACCCCATCACATTCATCTTGATTGCCAAAGTTTCACTGAAATTTTGGGTTTTTTTGACAATTTTGTGAGCTGTGGAAGCCTGGCGCTCCCCTACCTTGTTATCAGGGTGCCAACACTCCCTAAAGGCCTTAGATAGAGTGTTATAATTCTCCGGTTCCCCTTACACTAGAGCGCTAGCCTCTCTTTGCAAAAAATCCTTTCCAGAATTGTCTTTTCTAAAGACTAGTCTCTGTTTTTTCACTTGCTGAGCTTCTTTGTGATTCAATGCTTCTTCCTATTGACCTTTGACATCCTACCTTCTGAGAAATAAGCACTTTTCTGTTCATATTTTGTGGCCTTCTTCCTTATTTTGAGTTTTTCTGCTGTTGAGAACTTGGAATCAATCCGTTTCTTTCTTCTCTCTTATCCGACTGAGCGGGAACTCTGGTGAAGGGCATCAGAAATCTATGAATCATCTCATTTGGTTTTTCAAGGTCATTGCTCTTAAACATCTCTCTTTTGTGTGAATTGTTTGATTTTCTTTGTTATCTTTTTCTTTTGCTTCTTATTTCAATCATAGCGAGAGGGTGTGTTGTTTGTGCGAAATTTGCTTATGCTTGTTCGAATCTCCTTGATCTGAAAGGGTAGTTGGTAGGAGAAGTGTTTGCATTGAATTAATCATCATTCACATACAAATGAAAAAGATACATATTAGTGATTGATTTGCATATTAGAAGGCATTTATGAAATGTTTTATCATTACATTGAATTTGATTGAAAACCAATTGATTGAGGACATTTCATATTAGTGTTTGATAGTGAAAATGACTCTTTCTCTTTCCCTTAATTAGGAATTCATTGAAAAGAAACAATTTCTTATCATATTTTATGCATATTTTTGGGAATTGAGTCATCATTCCATCAATTTCACTTTCATACACCCTTTGAGTATAGAACAGCTGTAAAACAAATGCTAATTAAAAACTATCTCGAACATTTTTGTTTTTAGGATCTTCCACCAACAGTAGACTAGGGTTAACACTTTGGATTAGGTTGTGAGTACAACTCTCCAAAGTTTTCAAAACAAACATTAGAATCCTGAGCTAGGGAGAATCAAATCCAATTGTTGCTTCAGTTTTCTAGGATCCCCCTCTCATACAGGGGTTACACACGAGGTCACATTTGGGTGAATTACGGAGATTATCCCTCCGTGGTTCAACTGTTTGTAGTGGTCGGATCATATATTGGGGGTCACTTGGAGGTATACCCATGATTATGTGTGGGAGCCTCTCGGGTTGATTTCAGACTTGTTATCCTGCCCATACGTTTCAGATCAGACTGTCGACTATACCCACCCAGGGACTCACTATGAATTGGTGTCTTTAGTTTCCATAATCTTTAGGTACTTACACAAGGTGATGGTGAAGGGAAGTCTCACTGTACCTGGAATAGACATTGGTCAAACTCGCTCCGGCTCCTTGGAGGGTAAATCCACAATTACTGCGTGGAAGCTTACACCAAGGTGAAAGTTCGTTAAGAAGATCACCATTGTAACTATTCCACCATATCTTAGCCCCTTCTCAACTTGATCACACGATGTTGGATTTCATCACCAACTAGTATGATCATCGAGAGAAGTTTTGTTTGCTTGGTTGATTCCTATATTTTATTAACGTATGTTTTTTCTTTTTGTTAGTTGGCCCTATATTTTCAGTGTGTTCTATTATTCTCCACAATTGAGCCCATAGACGATAAAGGTCTTCGCCGATCACGTAGGATGCAAGGGATGCCTCCGGAAGGCTATCAACCCTTACCTCCTAACCCTCCAAAAGACAACTATCGTAGAGAGGTAGAAAATCAATCTGATGCTGGAAGTGTTATTGCTCCACTGTTAGATAACTCAGAAGGCACATTGGTTATGGTTGAAAATACCACTACATCTGTGTCAGTAACCCCTTTCAAACCACTTTTAGTTCGTTTAGACTCCCTTGGGAACATCATAGATGAAGAGATCCCACGATTACCGGAGAGTAATTTTACCGAAACATATATGGGATCCATAAAACCAATCCTTGGTGATGAGTATAGGACTCCTATTCGTCCTAGCACTACAGTAGATAACAATCCCACACCTGCTCATTTTGTATGGAGGACTTCATCGGGACGCGATCTTTATGAACATTTTGAATCCTTTCGACAACCCTTTCATCCTCACGACCCTCCTAGTGAAACAGGACCATCCGGTCAAACCATGAATCACTTAGTCGATCAGGTTATTAAACCTACTATTACACCAACACAAGTCCATCCTAATGCTGGAATCATCACCTCTACTCATCTCCAAGGCACTTCAATCTCTACCCCCGTTTCTACAAGTTTTTACTCTACAACTCCACATGTTCCACACGATCCTGTTGGGACATCTCTTCAGTTGAGAATGCAGACCCCTGCTAGCCCAACACAACAGGCTGGAGGGAAACCACCATATAACGAACCTTTCCCTCCTAGAGGATTACCTTTCCATGGTGGGCCTACCCCTCTCGGGGGACAACCCCCTTTTTATGCTCCTCCTGGAGGGAAACCTCCGTTTGCTAGTCATTCCTTGGTCATTAATCCACCGCTGGAAGCAGGGAAACCTTCGTTTGCTAGAAACTCTTCACAATCCTGGGGAGTATCTTCAAGAGGCACTTTCATTCAACCCCACATTGGGGGACACTCATCTCGTAATCCACTAGGAGGGGTATCAAATCCTGTTCCTTCTGGAACATCTTATGGACAATCTTATCTAGGTGGCATCCCAAACACCACCTGGATTTCTCCAGGACCACAGTCTTATCCTCCTCATGGGTCTAATGTGTATCCACCTCTGAGATCTACTCCTTACCATTCTCAAGGAAAAAATGTTTATCCTCCTCATTGGAAAACAAATCACCCGGCCTATAATTCTCAGAACCCACTGAGTTATGCAAATGTTTCTCATCCACCATCAGATCCTTCTTATCCTGGCCAACAACAACCATATATAGGAGGACCTACTGGTTACAACTATCCACCTAACCCAATTTATGGTCCTACTGGTGTTCTTATGCCGCACCAGTATCATCCGCAAATTAACCAACAACTACCTTTCCTTGCGACTCTGGATCTCCCAGACTTGTCTCGGTTAACTAATGATTCGATTTTTCATTCACCGGTTTGGCCAGTCATTCCAGCTAAACTTCCTTATGATATTCCAAAATTTGATGGAAAATCTAGCGAAGATCCAAATAACCATGTGATGACTTTCCATTTTTGGTGTTCATCAAACTCCCTCATGGATGATTATGTACGTTTGCGTCTTTTCCAGTGAACACTTATAGGCTCGACAACAAAGTGGTATATTGAACTATCACGTTCTTCTTTTCATGATTTCAATTGCCTCGCCATGTCTTTCCTCACGCACTTTCAACTGCCTATTCACTACAAGACGGGTACTAAACTCTTGACCTCCCTTCGTCAAACTAACTCCGTGCATATCTCTGACCATATTCATGAGTGGAGGCGACAACGAAGGATGATCAAGGCAATCATTCCTGACATATTATTGGTAGAATGGTTTACTAAATCACTTTTTCCCCCAATCGCTCGTGATG
Organism: Picea glauca; assembly: GCA_000966675.3. NCBI lineage: Eukaryota > Viridiplantae > Streptophyta > Pinopsida > Pinales > Pinaceae > Picea > Picea glauca. The sequence continues at coordinate 389,286 of JZKD02S1763922.1, forward strand.
TCGCTATGGGTGGTGCGGTCACAGAGGAACAAGCCATCGCTCGGGCTCAGTATTTAGATTTGGTTTATTCCCAATCTGGTACTTTGTATGATTTTCTTCTAAATGTTGCTCAAGCTAATACCAATCCATCTAAGCCATCATCCTCACCTCATGCGGGTGGTGTTATAGGTTCCATCAAAACTCAATCTTTTTCCCAATCGACCACACTCTCCTCTACCTCCCCCCAAACTCTGATCTCTGAGGTGAATGCAATTCAATATGCCCCTTCACAACAATCCGGAGGTAATAATTAGACAAAGAATAAATCAAAAAATAACAATGAACAACCGAAAAATCAAACACCTGCGACCGAAAAGAAAACACAATGGAAAATGAAATTCCCATGTATCATTTGTGGTGACAATCACTACACTCGAGACTGTCTATTTCGCAAAGAAGTGGCCAAAATTTTCCAAGGAAAGTCACAACCCGCTGTGCTTACTCAACCTTTTCCACAACAACAATCCAGGGTTGATGAAACCCCCTCTCCTAGGGGCAGTTCTAGCCATCCTAATGATGAGGCCTCGTCGAGTGCACATATTTATATGTTTAATGGGATTAATTTGACCACTCACTCTAAGACATATGACACACCAGGTAATACTAATAAATGAAAAGACACTAATGGTACCGGTAATTTACCGGATCCATCATCATCCTCCGTTAGTCTTCCATCGGTTAATCCTCTGTCTGGACCACTTCAGATTGAGAAACCCACATTCGACTCTAAATTACGCCCTCCTAAGAGCACTATCCGCAAAGCTACCTTTAATCCTAGTTCACGTGCTGCCTAGAACTACAACATTGTTGAAGATTTGGCTCAAGCACTGTGTGCTATGTCTACGTTAGAAGTTCTACAACACTGCCCTAGTCAACGTAGAACACTCTTGGCCGCTATTGGTGTTGTTGATCCTAAGTCATCCAACCATATCATGTTTAACCTGGACAATTATGCGTCTCGACTCTCTCACCAATTTGCTTTTTAAGTTGAGTTGTTGTTCATAATCAACAAATCCACCAAACTATTCTTAATGAGGGAGCCTCAACTTGTGTCATGTCTTTAGCGTGTTGGAAAGGTTTAAAATCACCCGCACTTAAAAAATCCCCAATGATGTTACGTGCCTTCAATGGGTGAGGTTTTCATCCCCATGGGATTTTACAGTCCTTGCCCATCCAATTGGGTGGAAAAACTGTTACTGTTGATGTCGAGGTGGTCGATGCTCCTCTTGATTACAACTTGTTACTTGGGAGAAGTTGGTTTTATTCTATGAATGCCGTTGCATTGTCGGTCTTTCAATGTGTACAATTTCCTCATCAGGACAAAATTGTCACTATTGACTAGTTGGATTTCTGCACGACCGATGCCCGCACTCCCACTACCAACAATATTCCTTTTATGGGAGACCACAAGATCACGTATGAAATCATTGGTGTTGGATTACTGAAAGATTCTATCCTCATGGGTACCTTCCCTACACCACTTCCACCAACTACACATCATATTTCCACCATCGATATGATTTCGACCATAGCTTATCAATCTTAGGAATCATCTGACCCTTGGATTGTACCTCGTTTGTTGGAATTCGACGTATTAGGTGACACCATGCCACTTAGTCTAGCCGAACCATCATACGTTTCTATCGAATCATCTTCTCCTTCGTCGGATGACCAACATCTATTGGGACCTGACGGTTCTTCGATGCAATCACGACTGAGTTCCTTGTCATCTTCGATCGACTACATTTTCCCAATTTTTTCTTCTTATGAATCTATTCTGGAAATGCTTCGCATTGACAAGTTACCTCAGGATGATAACCATCACCGATCCTCTTTTCTTCCCCCTCGTGAATAAATTCGGGAAGATATACACTCTATATCCCCTCTTGATGTTGATTTTCCATCGTCTGCCATGCCTTTGACTTCCGATGATTTGGATTCAGTAGTTGACATGGTGATTTCTTTGGTCGGATTATTGGAGCCTGATCTCCTTACTCCTATCGTGACCCTCGTCATGTGTTCCTTCCAGAGTGATTATCTTCCATCCAGCAAAGATCTCCTGGAAGCCATGACATATTTTTGTCCCTTGACATGGTATCCTTCCAGAGCATTATTCTCTTGGAAGGCATGATCAAGAAGTAGCTACGAGCATAGTTTCTCTTCTCTGTAGCAAGCTTGTTAAAAACGAAATAGAGGTCTTGAGCATAGTTTTTCTTTTCCTGTGTCAATCTCGTTAAAAAATGAAACAGTCACCTCTCTTGAACCTTCTTTTCATCCACCCTTCTCATTTTTTTCATCTGGTAGAGAAATTGGTGACAACCTCAAAGTCAGTGAATGAATGGAAGCTTGGAGGGCATGTCTCCAGCCTTTTGATGATCATTCTGGAGTTAGGCCACAAGCGTTCAAGCTAGGGGCATACTGATCTTAGTCTTCATTCTTTCTCGTGCTAAAAAATACATGAGAATGCATCCAGGTAAACTTTTATCTCTTTTTCGAATCTGTATGGATACACAAAAGAGGAACCCCCTGGAGTCATCTTTAAGCTCTTTTCAGACTCTCTAAACATGAAAAGATTTCCGAGTGATCTTGCTTCCTTTCCCACTCATTAAAAGGTTTGAAAGGGCATCTTTCGAGTGATAATTTATCTCTTTTTCAGCCTCACGAGACTAACATTACGAAAAAGGACAACATTGGAGTCTTCTTTAAGATTTTTTCAGACTCTCTAAACATGAAAAGATTGCTGAGTGACCTTGTTCTCTTCACGCTTGTAAAATCATTTGAAGAAAATGTCTGTTGAGTGATAGTTTATCTCTTTTTCAGTCTCATCAAGCTACTTTATGAAAAAGGAACTGAGAGAGTTCTCTTTTAAGTGTTTTTCCAGACTCTATAATCATGAAAAACTACCGAGTTTACCTTCTATGGACTCGTTAAAAAAAACATACATTTAAGAGCCCATATGGGACCAAACCCTTACTTCTTCCAGTTCATTAAACAAAGGAAGAGGAAATTACCGAAGGTGAGTTATATCGAGCATGTGTTACCCTCCTTGAGCTCGTTAAATTGAAAAAAGGTACTCATCTATCTGGATGGGGGAAAAATTGAAAGAAGCAAGACAAGCAGTTTTTGAGAACTTTACCCAGTAACTCTTATGGTCGCCCTTGAACACGACACTTTGTCTTTGCACACATATTAATCCAGTGAACCTCTACACTGAAGAAATCATCTGAGTTTTTCTTACTCCTTTGGGTCACCCAACGAAAGTCACTGTATCCACTGCATCATCGTGTTTTGGTCCATGTCATGTTTCTGCTATTGTGCCTTGGTGTTCAAGGGAAGTATCCACCTCGAGAGTCAACCATCACAAATATCTTGTCTCAATACCCATGTTAGTCCATGTTCATTTTATCTACCAATTACATCTCTATGTTTGTTTCATGTCGTTGATGATGGATACATCAAGGCCCTCCTTCGATGAGTCTATTCCTGTCGACTTCAACACATTATCCAGGAACTAGACTTAGAAACCGGTTAGTACTTTGGGACCTTCATGCCTCAATGGCAGACCTCCTCACATTTGACAGTGGGTTTACATCATTGACCTCTGATCGGATGATTCCATGGATGTTTGACTTCAGCTCATCCATTCACATTCGTTGGAATGTACTAGGGTACCTTGGGAATCATTGGCATCAATGGTGATTTCCCTCACGCTTGTTAATGGTTTAAATCATTGACTGGTAATCAAGTGGTTTCTTCCATGTTCGACATCAAGGCATCTATTCACATGGTTAGATTCGTACTACATCAGGATCAGTAAGAAGACCCTGGGTTGAGTGATCACTTTAATATGTACTTTTCCCAGATTGCGATAGAGTTTCTCTTGAACAATGACACATATACTATCACATAGATCCACTTTGTATTGGTCATGGCTATGTCTTGTCATATCATATATCCACTGTGTATTCTTCATGGCTACGATCAATTCAGGTCATGGGAGTATATATCCATAGTGTATCTTCAGTGGCTATACCATTTTGTCAATATAATTATGGATCCGTAGTGTATTTTATGGCGGCCATATCTTGCAAGTCTCTATCACTCAAGCATAGGTATGCCTGCATTGGGTTTGAAGCATGTATTAACATTTGTTTGATGTTTGTGTGCAGCTTATGTCAAGTTCTTTGAGCCCGCACCCTTTCTTTAAAGTCTGCAAAGTATTTCAATTATCAGTTCTTGTCTTCTAACTTCACACTTTGGGGGGCAATCTGTTACACCTCAAAATTACTCACTTTGCAAGTGTTGCAAGTGTCACATCTTGAACACAAGTGTATAAGTGTTTCTAACATCATACTACCTTCTTGCCTATTTCATTCCTCCAAAAACATGATAGGGACACTTAAGACACCTCAAAGATTAGTTGTGAAGAGGAGGAATCAGTCTACAGGAAATACAAGTCTCTTGCTATTGGAAGAACCACCAAAAATTGAGTTTCAGAGAGGAGCGCTCCTCTGTACACTATCAGGGAGTGTTATAACACTTTTTCCACCCTTTTGGGGGAGCGTTATAACACGATTTCTTTCTTTCCTTCTCCTGGGGAGTGCTATAATGCTCTGATGCCCCTTTTGGAGGAGCGCTACCTATTTTAGGCGAAAATTGGTTTGTTGAGAAGAATGAGGGAAAGATCCCCTCAATATCTGAAAGCAGTTGGATTCAAATCCTTGGTCAAGCCATGATCTTAGGGAAGATCCATAACTAAAGGAGGAAAATCCTCAACTTACCCCAAAGATATATCAAGTGGTTGGGCCTCTCCAAGCCTATTTAAACAAGCCTTCTCATGGTGAAAGAAAATGGGGAATGGAGATTAAGAATTATACCAAGCTTATGATCTCATGAGTGGTATGTCACTTGGAGCATCAACATTCTATGTGTGGACTGTTTAAGCAAGGGTTTGGACAAGGGGAACTTGATGAAGCTGCTACACTCACATCTATGGCTGTAAGTTTTCTTCATTGTTGTTCTCATTAATATAATATGCTTGGCCTGTTTCTTTCAAGTCTATGTTTGATTTCACATGATCTTGTCTCTAATAAATAGATCTGTTTCAAGCTAATCTCAATAGAGTAGGAAGTTGGTTGTATCTTTGTTTGTCTACAGGGATTATTGAGGAGTTTAAGATTGGAGCTCAAATCAGACTGTGCAGGGACAAACACCGGTAAAAAGGTACTTATTTTATCCTTCCTCCTCACACATTAGTTTATCTAGATCTAAAAGGAAGTCAATGTCCATGTTAAGAACCTTCTGTCTTAAGAGTTAAGAGTCTAGCTCTCAAGAGGAGATCTACCTGTCCACAGGGAGATTTTCCTTCAACACCATCTTGGCATACCATGTCCTCGGGGCCTTCTTGAGGCCATAAATTGAATTCTTCAGTCAACAGACCAAAAATGAGTCATGCATAAATCCCTAGGGATGCTCCATGTAGATCTCCTCAGAGAGATTACTGTGAATAAATTCATTCTTCACGTCCATATAATGGACTTCCCATCCCTTGACTGCTAAAATGGAAAGTGCCAATCGTATGGAATCCATCTTCGCTATTGGAGTGAAGGTCTCATCATAGACAATACCATGAACCTGCTGAAAGCATTTGGTGACAAGCCTATCTTTATATCTACTGATTTGTCCATCTTCTACGCTCTTAGTCCTGTAGACCCATTTGCATCTGACAAGTTTCCTCCCAGAAGGAAGGGGAACCAGATCCCAAGTCCAGTTCTTGAGGAGGGAGTTGTACTCCTCCTGCATGGGGGATTCCCAAAAGGGATTTCCAACAACCTCTCCATAAGACTGTGGATCTGAAGACTGAACCAAGAAAAGATTCCTCGAAGGAAATGGTTCAATGGAAGTGAGTGCAATAGGAGGCTCCTCGAAATCAGATTGATTCCTCCTAGTATCGGCTGGATCACCCACAAGATCCCTTACATCCTGAAGAGTAGTTTGTGCCCACTTGGGCCTCTGCTCTAGCTCTGCAACTGCATCTGGATGCTCTAACTCTGCATCTAAATGTACTGACTCTGAATGTGAATCTGAATCATCTGATTCCTCTGAATCAAACCTCTCATCTGAAGAAGATTCGACAGGTGCATGCTCATCATCTCAAACAGGTGGAAGAGTGAAGGTGTTTGTATGTGGCTGCTGAGGTACATGCGAGACACTTTCCTCGAATTGGACACTATGATCAATTGTGAGCTGGTCTGAGGAAAGATCAATAAGCCGATATCCCTTCACACCATCAGGGTATCCAAAAAAAATGAACTTAGTGCTCTGTGGATCAAGTGCCTTCCTCTTTTCAGATGGAATCTGGGCCCATGCACATGAACCAAAAATGTGAAAGTGGGTCACTTCCAGTTTGAGGCCGCTCTAAGCCTCGTAGGGGGTCTTATCCTTGACAAATCTATGGGGAGATCTGTTTTGGATGTATGTTGCACAATTAAGTGCTTCAGCCCATAGTCTTTGTGGTAGTGACTTTGCATGCAACATGCAAGATGCCATCTCCTTTAGAGATCTATTTTTCTGCTGAACAAATTTGTTTTACTACGGAGTATAGGGAACTATGTGCTTGATCTGAAAATGATAAAGACTTGTATTCTTGAAAATATTTGCAAGTTTTAATTCAAGTGTTCTTATGAAAATGGATCAATTTTGCAAACACAACTTTTATAAAAATTACATATTCAAGATGCATATAATAAGTAGCAAATAACAGTGAACAAAAAACACATAACACAACAAATGATAAAGGAGTTCACCCGTGTCTTGGGCTACATCTCTTGGTCTAGCTTCCAATGGATATTTTGTATTATTTTCTCAAAGTGATAAAATATGTGCTTTACAATGCTCAAAATGCCAAATATATGGCTCCAATGGCTTCAGAATGTCCAAAAACCCCTAGCTGGGCTTTTTCGACACCTCGTTTGGCCAAAAATTGAAGAAGATAGGCTTCCTGGAAGTTCCCCTTCAAACTTGTTGTCTCTGGATCGCCAAAATGCACCTCTGTCTCCTCAACCTAGCCCCAACGCGCATACTTGTGTTAAAACCCAGCACTGGGTGCAACCACAAAATGGTGCGAACTGTAGGATGGTTAGGGCATGCCTATCCCCTAACAGCCAAAACCCATGGGCATATGAGTCACCATGTGACTGCGCACTCATACAAAAAGGGGCCACATTTTAAAACATATGGTAAAAGGTTTGGAACACACGTGTGCACTGGTGGTTACATTGCAAACATATATGACTAGGGGCCAGGGCTAAGCCCCGACCCGGACCGCGCCCCCCATATCAAAACATTGAAATTCAAATAATGTTTTAAACATATATATGGTAAGAACCATAGGTGGATGTGCCAGTTGGGCAGTCCTTCCCAAAGCTCTTCCCCTTTCCCTGAAGGTCGCGGGGTCGAGTCCTGCTGACTACCAAAGTTTTATACCACTGTCCGGGTGACACATGGCGGCCATTGATTGGGCCACATGTCGCAATTCCATTCGCCACAAACAAGCCACATGTCAAGAAATGATTCGTTGTCCAACTGCCAACCAACACCTGCCATGTGTCATACGACCCTGCCAACTCAGCCCTTCCATGTGTCGTACGACCCTACCACGTCAGCATCCGTACGGACTGTACAGTCAACACATTTTTTTTGCCTGTTTCACGATTTGAACAGAACATGATATCTCTCTCATCCAACATCCATTTGAACCCAAATGAGTTGCATTGGGTTCGTGACGATGAGGGCTATGCACCCGTTCGATTTGAAGTGATTCCAAGCAATTTGAATTTTGAGCAAAATTTGATCCCTTGGATCACACCTCCCCATTGGAAATATTTTGGACCTCCAAAAGACTATTTTCAGTCTATCTGAAGATGAGGGTATAGTTCCCTCACCTTTCCAACCTTAATCCACTTGGATTTGCTTGTATTTGTTCCTTTAAGACCAATTCGAAGATATTCCACATTTCCTCATTTTGAAGTTCACATTCTCCTGTCAAGGATTGTGTCTTCATGCAGTTTTGTAAGATATTCTGGGGAGAAATCATCTATAGAAGGAATCTGAACATGTTCTCCTTGATCATCAATCAAAGGAGGCTCA
>JZKD02S1763922.1:401294-414342 GCA_000966675.3 Picea glauca
TTCGGCACCTCGTTTGGCCAAAAATTGAAGAAGATAGGCTTCCTGGAAGTTCCCCTTCAAACTTGTTGTCTCTGGATCGCCAAAATGCACCTTTGTCTCCTCAACCTAGCCCCGACGCGCATATTTGTGTTAAAACCCAGCATCGGGTGCAACCGCAAAATGGTGCGAACTATAGGACGGTTAGGGCATGCCTAGCCCCTAACCGCCAAAACATCTAGTAAAAGGTTTGGAACACATGCACGCACCAATAGTTACATTGCAAACATATATGACCGAGGGTTAGGGCTGAGCCCCAGCCCGGACCGCGGCCCCCATATCAAAACATTGCAATTCAAATAATTTTTTAAACATATATATGGTAAGAACCATAGGTGGGCGTGCCGGTTGGGCGACCCTTTCCAAAGCTCTTCCCCTTGCCCCAAAGGTCGCGGGGTTGAGTCCTGCCAACTACCAAATTTTTATACCACTGTCCGGGTGAAACGTGGTTGCCATTGATTGGGCCACATGTCGCCATTCCATTCTCCACAAACAAGCCACGTGTCAAGAAACGATTCATCGTCCAACTGCCAACCAAAACCTGCCACGTGTCATACAACCCTACCAACTCATCTATGCCACGTGTCGTACGGCCCTGCCACATCAGTATCCATATGGACTATACGGACTGTCCCATTAGCACATTTTTTTTGCCTGTTTGACGATTTGAACAAAACACAATATCTATCTCATCTGTCGTCCATTTGAACCCAAACAAGTTGTGTTGGGTTCGTGATGACGAGGCCTATGCACCCGTTCGATTTGAAGCGATTCTGAGTACTTTGAATTTTGAGAAAAAATTGATCCCTTGGATCAGTGCTATAATTAAATCCATGCCTCGTGGTAAATATTATGGATCTCATGATTTCATACTCTCCCCTGTTATCAGTTCGAAGGACTTTGATCTTGTTTCCGGATTGTGTCTCAACCAAAGCTTTGAAATCTTTGAGGTGTTGAAAGACCTCAGATTTTTGCCTGAGAAAGTAGATCCATGTAAAACATGAGAAATCGTCAAACAAAATGAGAACAAACTTTACTTTGATGATCTATGGATGCGGAAAAGGACCCATGAGATCACTGTGGATCAGATATAAAGGTGCGGAAGCTCGCTGGGACTTTCCCTTGTCGAATTTCTCTTGAGGGTGTTTTCCGAGAACACATCCCTCACATAATCCCTTGGAGAAATGGATGTATGGTAGACCATCAACTAATATATGCTTGCTAAGCTGTTGCATGTATCTAAAATTCAAATGTCCAAACCTTTCGTTCCATATCCTACTACTTTCATCAGCATGAGTAAGAAGTAAAGAAGAATCAGGTTCAATGAATTCAGAAAAAGTATACAATCTAGACTAATGATTTACCTCACCGGTAGCAACCCTGGAGTTGGTTTGCATGTCGTATATTTCCACAGAATTTGGTTTGAAGATTACTTTCTTTCCTGTGCCGGAATTTTTCATATGATATATGAATAGAAGGTTGACAAAAAGTTTGGGAACATGTAGCACGCTCTCGAAGCTTCCATTGGTGAGTTCGATCCTTCCTTTGCCGGTGACTTTGACAGAAGAGTTGCCCCCCATCAGAATAGGAGGACCTTTTCATGCATCCAATGAATAATAGAATTCTTTTGAAGCAACCATGTGATGTGATTCTCTTGAATCTACGATCCAAGCATCAGGAAAGGAGTTGATGGCAATCAAGGCATGGCTAGAATTGCCTTTCTTGGAATTCAGATCTTTTGGCTTATTCTTCTTTGCACCGTCAGGGATGCGATCTCCAAGGTTGTTTTGTTGAAGTATTTGAGACATCAGATCTATTTGTTTTTTCATGCATGCAGATTCCAAATGGAATTCTTTGTGATAGTATGTGCATTTCTCTCCTTTTCTTCCCTTTTCTCCTTTGGATCTGGAGGCATCGGTGAAGGGTTTTGTGTACCCTTACTTATTCCTATGTGCATGGGATTTCTTCTTATCCTTATCTTTAGATTTCTGATATTTGTGGCTGCCATCATGCACAGTGAGTGCATGCGCCCTTGGGCCTTTGATTGTTCCCATGTTGATGAGCTTGGTTTGCTCTTGTGTCAAGGATTCAATAAAGACCTCAAGAGAAGGCATCTTCCAGGTGGCACCAGAGATGAATATGACAGTATAGATTGTGGATATGAATACAAATAATTCAGGTCCAAGCTTTGAGAGAATGGTGAGAACCATTTGTTTCTCCTCCATCGATTTATCAACCCCACAAGCTTTGAGTTGCGACAGTAAATCCTTGAATTTTGTAAAGAAATCTTGGATATTGTCAAATATTTTTGGATCCAATCTGAGAAGCTCCACCTCCAGCATGTGTCCCCTCATCTCATCCTATTTTCCAAATATCCCTTCCAATATTTTCCAGTCTTCATTGGGAGTCTTACAGGAAGATGTGTGAAAAAAGAGATCGGGAGAGACAAGACTGCAAATTGTTCTGAGTGCCTCATCCATGTGATTTAAGTACTTGTATTTTTCTATGGCTGATGTCGGTTCTATATCTATATTCATGGTTAACCTATACAACCCTCTGGATCAGAGATGTATGGCTATTTTCTCCTTCCATGCAAAATAGTTGTAAGGTGTAAGAATGAATTCTTTTTGGAATTCCATCTTTCCATTGTCTTCAATCTTTTGTACCTGCAAAAATTTTTGGTGTAGATTTTGCTTAGAAATCTGTCAGATCTGATACCATGTAAATATGTTGAACCTGCACATAATAGATCTATCTAAAAAATAATACACACATTTGCAAAGAGAATTGGAGAAAGAAGAAGAAGGAGAGAAAGAATGAAAGAATTCTCATTAACCGTTATGAATAATGAATAATTTACACATGATATACTCTGTATAAATCAATGAGTTCAACTTGAGGTGAGCCAATGCACCATAGTGGTGGTATAGAGTGATCTGGACACACACCATTAGTTACGGGAGTGAACTACCACCTATTCTAGTCTCTCAGGCAGTTATGGGAGTGAACTACCACCTAGTTGAGTTAACTAGTCAACTAGTCTTCAGTTAACTGATTGAACATAGAGTAGTGAGGAGTTAACTCAGGGAATCAAGGCTAATGTGACACTCTAGTGATGATACCAAGGTAAGGTCAAATTAGCATGGTGATGATCCCAATGTTGCATGGTGATTATCCCAACGCAACATCTAAACTCAACTCAACTAGTCAAACTGAAGTGTCAACTGAAAGAGAATATTCTCCAGGTGGAATATTCTCCCCTAAAATATAGGAGACTGGATAATGACTAATTATGAATAATAAACAAGGCATAATCTTAGGAAAAATAAATCCTAGGTGTGTGTGAAGTAACTCCAACAACTTGTTGGTGATCTTGATATATGCTTGGTACACATTTGGCACATATTCTTGGCATATGGTTGAAGTACTTCATTGATGATATATTATGGTATATGGTATGGTGTTGATGTACATGGTTGATATACATGGTTGATAGTACTGGTTGATACATGTTATGGTACATGATTGGTCCATGGTTGATGGTTGAGGCATATGGTACTGGTTATGGTGCATGGTTGATGCACGGTTTGGTACAGATGGATGTGCATGTACATGGTTGGTACATGGTTGATGATACAGTTTTGGTGCATGGTTGATGCACGGTTTGGTACAGATTGATGTGCATGTACATGGTTGGTACATGGTTGATGATACAGTTTTTGTGCATGGTTGATGCACTTGTTGATGGTACAGTTAAATTTTGATGCATGGTTGATGCATGGTACAGGTTGGTACTTGGTTGAGACACATATTTTGTGATGATATGTGGTGATGTTTGAAACATACCCGACTCCTAAGTAACTACTTAAGGGATGGGTTATTAAATTTTCGCTTCTTCTATCAACCTTAAACCTTCTTTATCACAAATCCATCCTCTTTTGCTCATTACAAGATTTCCAACGATGGTAATTTCACTAAGGATTGATCTCTAGAAAAAAATGTACGACCTTCCGAATTTCTTGGGTTTACATAGGAAACATATCTCTTACCGCCACGTCGCATCCATGAGACATGTCATTGACCGTGCCAACTAATGTGGTGTTTCCCTGGTCCTAATATGGCACTAGCCTAGCCTACCACATTGGAACTTCAGTCCACACAGACCTGCCACTAATGTCGCTTAGACCTTCTTCTGATGCACTCTCACGGGTGGCAGACTTGTAATTGTGTAGCTCACTTTCATCAGTCCACCCGAGACGTCTCGTTACTTAGCCATTTTTATTCTTCACGATCTTATGGACTCATGGATGCATAGTTGTATAAGCATCCTTTCATAGGGTTGCCCGAAAAGTCTCAACACTTAGATTATTTTTTTCACTTCTTCATACTCGTGGACTCACAGACTCACAATCTTGTAACCTTTCTTTCATAACTCCATCTGAAAAGTCTCAACACTTAAGAATTTTTCCACTTATTCGGACTCATGGAATCATGGGCTCACGTTCTTGTAACCTTTCTTTCATATTTCCTTTCGAAAAGTCTCAACAATTAACCATTTTTCCACTTCTTCAGATTCACAGAGTCACAAATGCATAATTCTTCCCTTCATAATTTCATCCAAAGATTCTCAACACTTAGCCATTTTCATCTTCATGGACTCATAGACTAATTTGAGTCCCTTCCTCTCTTATAACACTCCATACTTATATTATTTTGTAATTTTTTCTGGTTCACAGGTTGGCGAACTCGCAGACCCATTCATCTCACCTTTCCAACCCTTAAACTTGAAAGGGACCCACTCCTTAATCCCTCAACTAATTACAGATGTCCACGTGTCTTCCCTATACACGTAGGCTCAATAATTAAACATAACATTAGCATGAAGTCAACCCTTCTCTTGTTAACATCTAAGGGCTTCCATGTCGATCAATAAAACAAGATCACATCCCATAAGTTCTATGATTAACGGTCTAAATCTTTCATACCTTTGGTCCAACGACCAAGGCTAAAACAATAGTCTAAGATCTATCTCACTCAAGGGAGTACACTATGGCCCACTGGCAAAATACCTATCTCCATTCATAGGATGACAACTATCAACTTCTGGACACATTGGCATTCTAGTTAAACATGGTACCTTCTACTGATGTTACCCCTCTCCCAAATCTCTCTTAAAATGAGACCACAAAGATCTATGACAGAGGATAAATATAGGTTAATCCTTGATTAATGGTCTAGATTAAATCGAGTACATTCTTTACAGGCATGGTAACCTACTTCAATAAAGGTTCTGAATCTATTTTCTCCACCTATCCAACGACTGTGATTCTCTCAAGCTCAAAACCTAGTTTTTTCATCCATTTGATGACTTAAGACAATTATAGGATTTTCTTTGGGATATTTTCCTTACATTCAACTATTATATTATGATCTAGGTTTCTAGTCATGGATGGTCCTCCAGTCACAGATGGTCCATCACAACAATATATATATATATATATTGAGAACACATAAATCATAAAGTTAAGCCCATTCCTTTTATCTCAGAACATTACAAAACACTTATATTCAATTGTGAAGGGCATGCATTGTTCCTGCCATCCTATCGTCACTTAAACACATGAGTTTACAAATACAATAAGCACCATCACTATAAATCAAGTATGTATATGTATAGCACAAGTACAATCATTCAATCATGCATCTCAATTTAATTACATAGAGTCTATGAAATACTTATCTATTACAGTTGATATCCAACCAATTGATTGTGGGAATTTGCCTTCCCACCCAACCGTAGGCTCAGATGCATTCACTTTTAGCATTTTGGCCACCCTTATGCCAAGCCATGATATCACTAGGGAAATATCTCTCAGGTTCTCGGTAAGTTTGAAGGTTACTCTCCTTCACTCTACTCTAGGTAAATATTTTCCTGACACCCACCTAGCCTAGGCCTTTTGAGGTTTATCGTATGCCTTCCCAGCATCAAGCTCACGACCTTATTAACTTGGGTCGGGTTTCAGGTCTTCCATGGTCCAGCTCAAAAACCATATACAGATTCTTTGATTCTTCTATTCCACATGCTAGTCCATTATTTTTGCATCTCTCCTCATAGGCCCCAAAATCTTCTCAAGTTATTCTTATCTACGCATATCCAGGTCGCATGCCCCCTTGTGGTTTTTCTTGAACGCATCACTTAGGAAGGTTCTTGACATGTCCTTCTATTTCTTCTGTGAGAAGGAAACTCGTTGTTCAATCCTAGGGGGTTGTGGTGATATTTTCTACTATCCTCTAATTGACCACTTCCCGACCCTTCTGCCAGCCTTCCATACTTCCATTCATTGGGGTGGTTGGTTGTTAAACTACCAACCCCCCCCCCCTCATAATTCAACTTGTCTTGTTATCCAGGCTAAGGGAAAATAATCTGAATGTTTCCAATAATTATTTATACATGGTGGCTTGGTTCCTTCAACTTAATAGAACCTCCCCTCATTCCTCTAGTGATATCATGTCCAATACTTTAAGGCTTTACCCATCATTCTATTGTCAGCGTTTAGAATTAAAGAATATTACATTTCAATATTTGCAATCCATTGCATGGAAATCATAAATTATGATTAATTACAAGTTGGGGGAAATATGGGTATTACAATCCCCCCCCCTTCAAAGGAACACCATCCTCAATGGTCTTCTCAGCAAAACCTACCATGACTTCATCTTTTAGTTGCTTCAACATCATTTTTCTTTTCTTGGTCTGGTCCTTTTTCCATACTCTTTGCATTTAGCACATGCCTACAACAATTTTCAACAATAACCATATTAGTCATCATTTCATGCAAAACATTTTATTGTGGTTTAAATCCAAGTGGAATTATTCGCAAGTTAGAACAATTCTTATATGTGCAATTCATGGATCCGCATCCATATGACTATCTCATTAAATTGGCTCACTATTTTCCTTGACATGCCCATAGTGTGCATGATACCAACCAATAATTGAAATCAATTATTAAAGTCTCATCTGCCTTGCGGTCACTCACCCTCCAGGCCCACGCTCATGCATCCCCTTCTTTGCTATACAATCATTCAGGCGATCCATATTTCCTTGCCAAGGATTTCTAAGACAAGAAGAGTTTTAGAGACTTCATCGAGTCTTACAACCGAGGAGTCCCTCTCTTTGTTGAGGCATCCCTTTGGCCCATGTTACCATGACACAACATATTCCAGGGAGATCATGGCTTACCACATGGTTCTCATGTCACAATAGTATCATTTTTCATACTTTCCAGCTTTGACAATCTTCATCTGTCCTCCCTAGACTAATCATTTTTGTCTCACCTATATCACATGTATACAAAATATTTTATGAGACGTTATCATCAATTCCAATTCTGAATTTTCTTGCAAATCTGTCACCCACAGATTTCCAAATTTCACATTTTATTTTGAGATATGTTCCAAGGAGGAACCCGATTCACGAATATGGGATTTCCCTTCCCATAGAATTTTGGTTCAACAAGAAATTGGTCTTCCTTATGGGCTTACAACACTGCCATACCCAAGACCCTTCTTCCTGGAATTTCAACTTCAATCAACCAAATAATTGTTAGTTTTCATGCACATTATATTTTCATTGCATACTTGCAGTGGCTCACAAACAATTCCAGAACTGTGCATACTAACAATAAAATTCATTTATTCAAAAAGGAAATACCATTCTTCACTCATGATTTACTTTAGCATATCAATCATTTTAACAAGCAATCAATAATCAAATTAATTTAATCACTGTGTCATTTTCCTTTGTACACACAATGCACCCTTGCATTGATTTTTGGATTATTACTTTTTTACATTAGATACATTTTCCTTTGTGGGTTGGAACTCAACCAACCTTTTACCAAATGGTTCCTTTATACATATTTATTTTTATAGAATGACTATGTTTTTCCTACTTCAGTTGATCATGATCTCAAATAAACATAGACGAAACTAAAAGTTTCACATGAATGCATTCAAGCACTCTTCCTTCATTGGTAACCAGGGTACCAACACTCATGGCCACCCAAATTCTCTCTTCTTTAAAACCTCTATAATTCAGGTAGAGTATTAAAAGGTCTTCCTTCCTTAATGGGAAATCCATTGTCTACCCTCTTATGCAATCAAACATTTCCTTAATGCATTCAATTTCAATGTGATACCTATGAGCACTTATGTTCCCAATCACTCTTGATTGGTCAATGTATCCAGGATACTACTTATCCATGGTTTTTTTTTTTCTTTGCAAGGATTCTAAATCATCATTAACCAACATATATTTCCTTTCTTTATTATTCAAATTATTCTTTCCTGAATTTTACCCTGCTTGGGTAGCAATGGAATACAATAACCACTCAAAATTATTTGCATATCGTTTAGATAATAAAATACTTCAGAGAGGACTCTTACGAAATCCCTTCATACCGTATGCCACACAGGCATGAACACTTTTATACGTGTTATGGATTGCAACACCCTCTCTGATATTACCTCATCAGTGGTGCTTTATGGATATTTTTAAAGTCCCTTCAACAAATTTCAACAACATCCTTCTCATATTCATCCTTTGCTTGAGGTTGTCCATCACTGGTAACTGTCTTTCACAACAACTCCAATTTCTTTCTACACATGACATACATCACAAATATATTATTCATCATGTAAAATAAAAAAGCATGTATCATAGCATTAAATCAATAAAACATTTTCAGATATGACCCAACATATATATATATATATATATATATATATATATATAGGCTTGCATCCCATTGTCCAATTCTCAACAGTCATTAAGGTTGTGACTCTGTTCTCCTGACAAATCCTTTACACAGTTCCTCCATAGGGGACTCCTTCAACATGCAACTTCCTTATTGCATATCCATCACTATCTGTGATGGACTCAACCTTGATTCAACTTCATCTTTATCATTTCAATTGTTTACCAAATATTCCATTAGGAATATAAACTTGTATTCTTATGATGACTTTTGAATTACATATGCACATTATCCCATTGTTCTTTCATGCACAATGTTCTTACTACATGCTTCAACATACTGCGTGTCTACTATAGGCACACCTATATTTCTATTTTTTGTATCTATTGAAATTCAGTTAGTTCATGATTTTTCATGACCATTTACATCCAACCTTTAAAAGCCTTATCATGTTTCCTTTTATCATGACAATGGAGAATCCCTACTCATTTACTCTTTCATCAATTTATACTAGCCTTCGCTGAGGGGATGGGACCCATTCCCCTCAAGCTATAGTTCAAAACAAAACTTTCATGACTCTTCAAAATAGAGTCAACCATGCATCCATGGTATTCATTCAATCTTGGCAAGTACAATTCTTGCCTTACATTTCACTCATTCAGGAAGTTTCCACGTGCCTTTAGTATACATATACCCATACATCATACAAGTGTATCACTTGCACATTTAACACCATTCATTCATATCTAGTTGGTCTTAATATTAGTCTTCATACTAGGAAACCTTATAACACATTAAATCCATGCACTTAAGAATATACAAACATAGCTAAAAATTCATCATGCAAGCTCATTGCTTGCACCTTTTCCATGTCGTTCATACACATGGACATGTCAAACTTCCACATCCTTCTCCCAAGGATCTTACTGTTATTCTTATGATAAGTCTCATAGGATTACTCAACACCATGTTTCCCTCTGGGTTGAGAGTTTATAGTCATTCACATGATATCCACATGGCAAGTTTAACAGACATAATCATAACTGTGTCCCTCTTTCCATATGAAAACAACTAGCAAGAAGGAATTATTGCCTCTACTATTAGAAAATTATTCAACAACTCATAAATACCATATGGGGAATTCAAAAATTGTTGAAGGAAACAAGATAGCTTATCGAGCTTCCTTTTCACAGCTCGAACCATTTTTGGTTAACAAACCTTTTTATCAAGGAAATACTTTTATAGATACCCTCTCACTACTACTTGAGCACACTAAGCCATACCTTATATGGGTACCATCCACCTTTGGATGTCAACCTGACCCATTGGTCATATAGAAGTTTCCCAACACTTCCTTTACCATGTTTGGGATCAACATTTCATTAACCATTCTACCTTTATCATCATGGTGTAATATATAATCAATATCACCATCATTTTTCTTATGCTACTTATAATCAGATCATCACTAATCATATGAGCTATGACATCACCATATTTTACATCCAATGAAAAACTATAATAAGTCTACATGCACCAAGCACTTTACTCGTGCCTGTAGTGCAGACACATTCCACTTGCTTACCTTTTGAATTCTCATTCATATCCACACCCTTTAAGTTAATAGGGACACCCCCTTAGCACAACTGTGAGCCTTTGAACTTGCTCATGTCACTTCACTCCTTCCTTCATGAAGGTTTTTCTCAGTCTATAAAGATCCTTTTTACTTTCTTAACCGAGTTATTCCAACAACAATTTGTTTTTTCATTCATTATAGGTCAAGTAAATTGACCTTACAATTTCCATCAATCCCCTAGTTGTGAGGAGTTTTACATACATGGCTTAGTATTGTTTATTAAAGTGGCAATTTATCACTGCCACATATCCTATAACTTCACTTTCAATTCCTTTAACCATGAATAATTGTTTCCATAAGGGTATTACCCCTCAAACACACAATCACCACATCTTTCATATGAACGAAGATTGTGACCAAGCGCTACACAAATGGGCAGTTAATCTATAACTTCAACACTAAACCGTATCAACATTCATGATCTAATATCATCATGTGATGCATGTCTTACACATTTCGATATGGAAGTTCTTTGATTCTGTTTCCATCGCGTGCATAGATCCTAGGGTGACACATTTCCAAAACAACCACCGGTTCTGATCTGTGGCGCGCTACCTCCTAAAAATCAATGCGCATGCAAATTTACTCCATGCTTTGACCTTCCACCATCGATTTCTCCTTTTGGTGGATGACCAAATATTATTGATATGCAACTCTTTTTTTCTCTTGATCCATGGCTGTGACTCAATCTGGTGTTGAGAGGATGGTCATGATTTCTTTGGGGTTTTGTAACTAGATATGACGACTTTTGCCCACTATTCCATGATTCAACAATCACAATCGATTGATCCTTCCACTTTGACCTATTTAATCTTTCACATATTGATGACTCATGCAACTTTTTTTTTGTTGTAATAATTTTCCAGAAAGGAAACCTCAACCAAGGGGCTTGTGCAGATAACGAATAAACTTCCTCTACTACACACAAAATTCTCCATAAGGGTCTTAACCCTTATATAATCATCCATATTTAATTACAAGATACTTTTATTTCCCTAGAAGATAGAAATTATTATACTTATCAAAACAACCTAGCTCATGTCCCTTGTCTGGACTCAGGAAACTTGATAGAAGAATTTATGCCCTCTCTGCCATTTTCATTCAAGTTTTACCAATAATTTCTATCAGCATATTCCTATGAAGGATCAGATCTTGTCACTAAGAGGGGGGGGGGTGTGAATCAATGACACAATTATTATATCAATTTTTCTTTTGTTAATGCAAACATAATTTTAACAAAATTTTTTATCATGGAACCCAAATGGAAAAAACCACAAACTCTTTTCTATTAACTATAAAATTTTGTTTTACATGTTACATAGAAGGAAGATATTCTTCATTTTTGATCAACACCAACTGATCAGGATGCATCCACAACCTTGTTCACCAACACCAACTGGTAGGAGGCTAATACCCCTTGTTTAGTTAGCTCCAACTAACAAGGAAGCACCAAGTCCCTCTACAGGCACCAACCTGCCCTTGCACCACCCAACCACCCTTATTTTCTGAATCTAGGAAAACTTATGTATCCGGTCTTTACTACATATTTCTCTGCTTCTCTGATTAATTTATCTTTTGATTCATATTGCAGAGACAATTTATTTTCAACACTCTTCTTCGTTTATATAATCTTCAAAATGATGTCAGAGTGATACATTGTGTCCCTTTGTTTGGAACCATTGCACCTCTTCGTTTAACTTAACCATAATAACAGTTTTATCATTTTTACCATGAAGGCTTTTCATAAATTGATCACAGTTATGGATCATTTTCATCTTCTAACTTGATCCTGAATCTCAACAATTTATTTACAGAAATCGAGTTATGCAGAGGGGCTTCATTCAAATCATTACATGTGACCGAGTGATACAAAACCACAATATTTATCAATTTTAGTGACGTATTATATTTTTCCTTTATATCTCTTATTCTATATGACCAACAACAATGAACATACACTAGGAAAAATGAGTGCTTGAGTGCTTATCAATTCAATGGTCACAATTTGATCTCCTGATGAGATGGACGAAATTTTGGACATCGGATCAGACGGTTCACTTCTATTTCGCGTAACCAGATCAATGGTTAGGTTTGATCCTACATTTAACCTTTCATTGCTTAATCAGACAACTAGGATTTCATCAATCATTGAGATGGTTGGCCACCATTTTCTTAGCGAACTCATGCTCCACGTGAGTGTGACATGTAAGCCCGGGTAGTGGAGTGTGACGTGTAGGCAGGGTAGTGAAGTGTGACGACGAAGGTAGGGTAGGTGGTATGGAATAGTGGTTTTGCGGTTTACTCGGAGGGGATGTGGGTAGGAGGTAATTGGTATTTAGTGAGGGGGGTCTGAGTTAATAAGAATGTGACATGTTATGAGGGCCCTACATGGGAAATACCACCAACTTGGACCCCTCCCCCCACCGTTAAAGGCAGAAAGGATGGGGGGTCCGATATGCCCTGTCGACCGTAGATCCGAGTGCCCAATTATCGACCACTGAGATTGTAGTGTACCAATTGCTCTGATACCAATTTGTAGTGTACCTTTTTAAAGAACCAAGAGGTTTAACGCGCTCTTGTAATATTCTGTACACTCTTTTAATAATAAACACAGGCC
>JZKD02S1763922.1:414352-425847 GCA_000966675.3 Picea glauca
AAAATATTATTCCAGGCCTAAGCCCCCTAGGCTTAGCCCCTAGGTTCAACACCCAACCCCTTTTTCCCACCTTCCAGCCCTTAATCCCTTGCCCACTCCGTGGACGCTCAGTCCCTCATCACTCTTTCATCGTGGTCGGTCTGCACTGGCGGTATTTATATTTTATTAATTGACCTGCATACATACAAGTATATCACAGGCTCCTGGCCTTCAACACTTAGGCTCCCTGGCCTAACAAAACTCATAAGCCTACAGCTTATACAAAACTTGGCTCACCAGCCTATAACACATATTTACAATCTCTTTCAGAGCATGGTTTACATCGGGGCTCGGCCTTGGGGACACTACAGAGATTAGCTTTCCCTTTAACATAAAACATCAAACTATCATGTCACCATGCCTTTTCTTCATTTTGTCACCAACTGTATATCTATTTGGCGAGTGACCATCCACGGTCGATGTGAATTTTGATATTCCCTTTCGATCCAAGCTCTACGTGCGTATCAATGGTCTTGATCTGATCTAATCATTGACTAGTCTTCTGAGATTCATCACGCCATATCTTCTGAGATTTGATCTTCATTATCTTATGCTCCTGAGATTTTATCTCTGCATATCATCCAACTGCTTTACATTCTTATTCTTTGCATACTTTCAATGCACTTTTCCTTTGATCTCTGCATACTGTTTGACATTAATGACAATTTTATCTATGATAAATCAACAATGAAAACTCATCATAAAAACTTAACATCACATCATAATGACATCAACTATTGACATCAATGACAACATATCAATGACAATATGTCTAAGAATCTCCCACTTTGTCATTGATGGCAACATTCAAACTTCATATTGAATCTCCCCCTGAGATGTTGCGTCTCTCCTCTAAAGTTATTCTCCCCCTTTGACATCAATTGAAAATGGTTTCTTCCCTTATGGTAAATCTTTGTTTGTTTGTATACTTCTGACCAGAATTTGAAATGGATAACTCCTCTTGCAATCATACTTTTCCTGTCATACTGAATGACTCCTTCTGACTTTTATTGCTGTCTCCCCCTGATTTGGTGCCAATGGATGCATTGCTTTTCTTTTCTCTCTCTCTCTCTCTCTCTCTCTCTCTCTCTCTCTCTATATATATATATATATATATATATATATATTATTTTTATTTTTATTTTTGAGAGATTTAGGTTGGAAGAAGGATTACTCCCAATTTTTTCCTAAGATATTCAAATAATATTTTCCTAAGGGTTTTGTGAAAATATCTACCACCTTTTCTTGTGTTGGAACATAGTCCAATTTAATGTTCTTATTTTCAGCCTGATCTCTTAGATAGGGGTATTTTATGGGAATGTGTTTTGATTTGGAGTGCTGAACAGGGTTCTTGGAGAGACTTATCGCACTTGTATTATCACAGTGGATAGTAGTAGGTTATTCAAATTCTATTTTGATGTATTGTAAGGTTTGTTTCATGCACTCCACATGTGTGCAACATTCTACTAGTGCAATAAACTTAGCTTCAGTGCTAGACAATGAAATTGAGGATTGTTCTTGCTTATCCAAGCTACCAATGATTCTCCCAAAAATAATGTGCCTCCACTTGTACTTTTCTTGTCATCAACACTACCTGCCCAATCTACATCTGAATAGGCTTTTAGAGTTAATGAATCCTTGATAGGGCACCACAAACCAAGATCTATGGTTCCTTTCAAATACCTACAGATTCTTCTTACAACTTGAACATGGCTCTCTTTTGGTGTTGCTTGGAATCTAGCCACCATCCCAACTGCTTGCTTGACATCAGGTCTGGAAACTATTACATAGAGTAAACTCCCAATCATTGATCCGTAGTGTTTTGGATCTACAAAATTGGACTCGTCTTCCTTGCTTAGTTTGCATCCAATTGTCATAGGTGTACTAACAGGTTTGCAATACTCTAACTAGAATTTCTTAAGCATATCTTTAACATACTTAGACTGATGTATAAAGACTCCTCTTTTCGACTGTATTATTTGTAGTCCTAGAAAGAAATTTAGTTCACTAAGCAAAGACATTTCAAATTCTTGTTGCATCCTCCTAGAAAAGTCCTTACTCATTTTTTCATCATCATTGCTAAATATAATATCATCAACATATACTTCCACAATAATCATGTTATTACCAACAATTTTACAATAAAGATTGTTGTTTGTTGATCCTCTTTTGAGGCCTTGTTTTTGTAAATAAGAATCTAGCCTTGCATACCATGCTATGGGTGCTTGTTTTAGCCCATAGAGTGTTTTATTTAATTTACATACATAGTATCCTTTGTTAGTTAATTTCAATCCTTCCGGTTGCTCAATGTAAACTTCCTCTTCTAGGTTTCCATTGAGAAATGTTGACTTGACATCCATTTGGTACACTTTAATTTTTTTGTAGCTGGAGAAAACTACGAACATACTATTTGACTCTAATTTGGCCATGGGTGCAAAGGTTTATTCATAGTCTACTCCTTCAACCTGAGCATACCCTTTACATACTAATCTGACTTTGTTCCTGATTACTTGCCCATTCTCATTCATTTTATTTTTATACACCCATTTAGTTCAATGAAATTTTTTATTTTTTGGTCTTGGAACTCGTTCCCAAGTTTGATTTTTTTCAATTTGGTCCAATTCTTCATTCATAGCATTGACCCAGTTCTCATATTTACATGCCTCTTTGATTGAGTTGGGCTCATTTTGTGACAAAAGTGTTATTTCTGTTTGATAAACCAACTGTCTTCTTGTGTGCACTCCATCACTCTTGTTTCCAATAATCAATTCTTCAGGATGATTCTTTTGAGTCATTCTTGAGGGTGTTTTTGTGTCTCTTCTTGGGGATTATTATCTTATCTCTTCTTCTTGAATATCTTCTTCTTCTTCACTAGTATCCATATCATCCTCTTCCCTATCTTCTTTATTCTCTTCTACTTATTCTTCTTGTGTACCAACTGACTCATCATCATCATCATCTTCACTGTCAAGTATAGTTTCTTGATTTTTGATCCTTATCATTTCTAGATCATCCACCTTGACATCTGCACTCTCAACAATCTTGTGTTGTCTAATTTTGTAGAATTTGTATGCTTTCTTGTTAGAAGCATATATAAGAAAAATACCTTCATCAGATCTGGCATCAAATTTTCTGAGATTCTCATCAAGCCTTTTGATGTAGCACTTACTTCCAAAGACTTTGAAGTATTTTATTGATGGAGCTCTTCCAAACCATAGTTCATAAGGAGTCTTATTACTATTAATCCTGAGCTAAAATATGTTCAATATGTATATTGTTGTGCTTACATCTTCCCTCCAATATCCATCGTACAATTTTGCATCATTAAGCATAGTCCTTGCAGCCTCCTGAACTGTTTTATTCCTTCTCTCAGCAATCCCATTTTGTTGAGGTGTTCTGGCAGTAGAGAATTGTATTTTTATTCCATGGGTTTCATAGAAGAGATCAATCTCTTTTGAAGTGACTTCACCACCATTGTCTGATCTAAGGCATTTTATTTTTGTCTCCTTTTCATTTTCAACAAGAGTTTTAAAGGCTTTGAATTTGTTAAGTGCTTCTGATTTTTCTTTGAGAAAACTTATCCAACCCATTCTAATAAAATCATCAATGAACAACCTAAAGTAGGACTCTCCTTGCAAGATCTTGGTCCTTGTAGGTCCACAAAGGTCAGTGTGAACAAGCTATAAAGGTTTTGAGGTTGAGTATTATTTTTCTTTGAACATTATTCTAGTTTTCTTTCCTAGTTGACAGTGTCTACACATAGTATTTGATGGATTTATGATTTTTGGCAAGTTTCTTACTGCACCAAGATTTCCGACTTTCACTAGATTGTCAAAGTTAATATGTCCCAACCTTCTATGCCATAGCTAACTTTCATATACTAAATTTATATGACGTTCCTCATTCAATTTTGCATCTAGTATATACACATTTTTGGGAGTTCTAGGAGTAGTACCAATCAGTTTTCCTGTGTCTTCTCTCCTAATCTCACATTTCTGGAAATAAAAGATGCAAAAGTTCCCATGATCACAGGTTTGGATGACACTTAATAGGATAGGTTTTAGTTTTTCAACAAGCAACACATTCTTGGCTTTGTATTTTCCCAAACTCATAGTTCCTTTCCCAAGTATGTTACCTGAAGCATTGTCACCAAATGTAACTTTACCTTTTTATTTCTTTATGTTCAAAAACTTGTCTTTGTTTCCAGTCATATGTTTTGAGCACCCACTATCAACATACCAGAGATCTTCTTTATCTTGGGCTTTTAAGGCAATAAGACATTCCTTCTTTGGTGTTTTTTCTTTCCAAAGCTTCTTTTGCTCTCTAATGAATCTTGGTTTTTTCCGAGGCTTCCATTAATTTGAAATTAATGGCCTTATGTCCATAGTTTTGGCATCTGAAGCATTCTAGGTCCACTTATTGTAGAGGTGCAAAGGAGTTACAGTTTTTGCTTTTGACTTGATTTACTTCTTGGTTATCTTTACGGATATAGTTCTTCACCCTCAAATTTTTCCTTCTATATGCTCTACAGTTCATAGCTTTGTGTTTGAAATTAGAGCATGCAAAGCAATAACCAAAGAAAATGCAAGGATACTTGTTTTGATAGAACTTCTTTGGTATTATATTATCTTCCTTCTTGATGGGTGGAAGTGGTCCTATGAGGTTCTGATCATTTCTTGTCTTCTCTTAATTTTTCTTCTTGAATGTACCGAGGAGAGTATCTGCATAAGATTGTGAATTAACTTGTCTCTCTTCTTGAGAATAGCCTATTCCTTTTTTATTACCTGAATCCCTTTGTGTGGTAATAATCTTATCTAATATTTTAGAGGTATTTTTATATTTTGTTTGAATGGACTTTGCATCAATTTCTTTTCTCACGTGAACTATGTCTGCCTCCATTCTTTCACAAGTTATTTGTTTTTCTTTAAGATACTTTTCCAGACTTTCTTTTATCCTATTTTCTTCTAGGATTTGGTTTTTCAAGTTTCTCATGAGTTTCTTCATCTCCTTTCCTTTTTGTTCATGTTTTTCCTTTTGTTCAACTACAAAAATTTTCAGTTGTCTATATCTGGTTTTGTATTTTTGTAATTCATCCAAGGCACTGAGAAGTTCTTATTTCATATTAACTTTTGTTTCATCTTCTGACTCTTTCTCATGTTTAATTTCCTCTATCTCATTAGAATCTTCAATACCTAGAAAAAGGACTTCATCATCGTCAGATTCATCACTGTCACTAGATTCTGCTGAACTGTTGTTTTCTTCTTTTGAGTAGAAATTATTTTTCCCTTTGTAAATTTTTTTCTTGTAGTTGGGTTTTTCCTTCTCGTATTGTGTAGTTTTGTTTTCTTCATCTTCAGGGTCCTTCTTGGGATAGGGACACTTGGCTGCAAAATGACCAACCTTGCCACAGTTAAATCATTTGAAGGGAAACTTGCCTTTGTACTTCCCTGCTCCTTTCTGAAGTTTTCTAATAAAATTAACTTCTTCCACATCAGATTCTTCATGATGGCTGGATTGAGGTTTTTTCTTCTGGATTTTTTTTTTCTTGAGCACCTTGAAGGCTGCCTCTTCTTGTGGGAGGTTCTCATGACCTAATATTAACTCATATGTTGTGAGGATTCCATACAATTCATCCATGGTGAGTTTATCTAGATTTTCCCGATCTTCAAGAGCGGACACTTTAGGATTGTATAGAATAGGTAGTATTCTTAGTACTTTTTCAACTAGCTCATTGTCTGACACTTCTACTCCCAATCCTCTGATTACATTAACAATATTATCAAATATTTCAAAGTACTATGAGATATTCTCTTCATCCTTCATTTTCAAACCTTCATATTGTACTCTGAGAGCCTAGAGTTTGGCCCTCTTTACCTTGGAATCTCCTGCATATATGGTTTCCAATTTATCCCAGAGTTTTTTTCCATTATTACAGTTTAGTAGCTTAGCAAGGATTTTCTTACTCAGTCCAACTTGTAGTGTGTTTAAAGCCTTTGCATGTTCCCAAAAAAATTTATTGTCTTCTGCTTCTATGGGAGTGACTTTTGGAACATCATATCCCTTTTTCACTAATGTCCATACTTCCAATCCAATGGACATCAGATAACTTTTCATTCTAACACTCCAGAAGACATAGTCTTCACCATTAAATAGGGGGATTTTTTATGACATCTTCAACTGTTGATCCATTCTAATGTATATTCCTCTTCAATTGATTTAAACCTTATGTGAAGAGACCTTCTCTGATACCAATTGAAGGATCAGATCATGTCACTGAGAGGGCGGGGGGGGTGTGAATTAGTGACACAATTATTATATCAAATTTTCTTTTGTTAATGCAAATTGAATTTTAATAAATTTTTTTATCATGGAGCCCAAATGGGAAAAAACAAAAAATCTTTTCTATTAACTGTAAAATTGTGTTTTACATGTTACATAGAAGGAAGATATTCTTCCTTTTCTATCAACACCAACTGATCAAGATGCACCCACACCCTTGTTCATCAACACCAACTGGTAGGAGGCTACTACCCCCTGTTTAGTCAGCTACAACTGACAAGGAAACACCAACTCTCTCTGTAGGGAAACTTTTGTATCCAGTCTTTACTACATCTTTCTCTACTTCTCTGATTAATTTATCTTCTGATTTGTACTATAGAGACAATTTCTTTCAACACTCTTCTTCGTTTATATAATCTTCAAAACGATGTCAGAGTGATACACTGTGTCCCTTTTTTTGGAACCAACACACCTATTTGTTTAACTTAACCATAATCATAGTTTTATCATTTTTACTGTGAAGGATTTTCATAAATTAATCACAGTTATGGATCAATTTCATCTTCTAACTTGATCCTGAATCTCAACAATTTATTTACAGAAACCGGTTTCTGCAAAGGTGCTTCATTCAAATAATTACATGTGACTGAGTGATACAAAACCACGAGATTTATCAATTTTAGCGACGTGTTATATTTTTCCTTTATATATCTTATTCTATATGACCAATGGCAGTGACCAGGCGCTAGGAAAAATAAGTGCTTGAGCGCTTATCAATTCAACGATCACGATTTGATCTCCTGATGAGATGGACGATAGTTTGGGCATCGGATCGGACGATTCATTTCTATTTCACGGAACCAGATCAATGGTCAGGCTTGATCCTTACATTTAACCTTTCACTGCTTAATCCGACGGATAGGACTTAATCAATCATTGAGATGGATGGCTACAATTTTCTTAGTGACCTCATTCTTCGCGTGGGTGTGACATGTGGGCCCAGGTAGTGGAGTGTGACATGTAGGCCTGAGTAGTGGAGTGTGACGTGTAGTCAAGGTAGTGGAGTGTGAAAACGGAGGTAGGGTAGGTGGTATGTATTAGCACTGAAAGTCACACTTTGATTGCTAAAGTGTAATCTCAACATCCATCAGAATGTAAAAGATAATTTTGGTTTTGAATAGGTGGATCAACAAGATGGAGAAATTAAGGGAGAGGGAAACAAACTGTAGATCAACAAGCTAAACCAATGGGCAGTGGAGTGTGACATGTAGGCCCAAGTAGTGGAGTGAGACGTGTAGGCAGGGTAGGTGGTATGTGTTAGCACTGAAAGTCACACTTTGACTGCTAAATTGTAAGCTCAACACCCATCAGAATGTAAAAGATAATTATGGTTTTGAATAGGTGGATCAGGAAGATGGATAAAGAAAGGGAGAGGGAAGAAAATCATAGATCAATAGGCTACACCAATGGGCAATGGATTTACAAACATTCTTCTCATCGAAGGCACTAAAGTTTCTCAAAAAAAAAAGATAACATGTTGATAGGTGGAAGAATGAAGAAGGAAAACATAAGATAGAATGCTCACTAAACAAAGATCCTCACAATTTAATGAATCAACAAATACTTGAATATAAACAATAACTGATGGGAAAAATACAATAGATCCTCTGCTGCTTAGGGATCCATAAATCATTGGTGTCCTTTGATCCTCAAATCTGCAATATATTCAAATAAAAATAAATATAAACAAAAGAGTTACAATCTTAAATCACATCTCTCATGAGTCTCCAATAGCAGTAATGCTTACAATCCTAAAATTCCCACAGGCTTACAAATGAACACACACATAAAAACTGCCTGCTCCTACTCTCTCTAGCCTCTCTTGGCTCATGAATCCCCTTCTCCAAGAGATCTCTCCTTCCTTAAATAGAAAATAAAATCCAAATAACCTTTTGAGGTCTAATCCCATCTCCTCCATTGTATTCTAAGCCTTTGATATAGGTGGAAACAATCAAAGAGACAAAAATCCAACAAACTGCTAATTTTCAGGAATTTGTTGGAAGTGATTAATAAATTGTTTCCACCTCATTGCATGAGGCCTTTGATGGAGATAAAACTTAGGTCCAGGTGTCCCTTGAAATATAATTGATCCTTTATAATCCATTTGAATCCTCCTTGACAGGTGGCAACCTCCCAACAAGGCGAACATCAAAATCGTGACCGCTACAGGAAATTTCATAGTGCTGTTGTAAAATAGTTATGCACATTCGGTAGCGCCACTTATATGTCTAATATCTCTCAAACCATAACACATTTTGAAAAAAATAGAGAGGTTTTTGTTATTTGGTATGTGATGAACAAAAAAATCCTCCAGTTTTAAAAAATACCTTCTCATTTTTTCATAATCCAAGATTTAAGTTAGTCACTCAAAACTGGCAGAAGCGTCCTTGCAAAATAACTCTACACAATTTGGTCTCTATCAAAATTTTAGTTACGCCCGCCTGTGTGGCGCCATCATAATTCGCAGCTACATCACTTCAATGTTGTCATATTTGGTAACATATGTCATGAAAATGGATTTGGTAACAACCTATGGAATTCATAGCGCCATCATTACACTGCTTAACAGATTTGGTAGCATTTTCGGTAGTAAAATGGCAGACCATGCTATATATACAATTACGCAGTGCCATGGTGCTATGGAATGTTTTTTATCTTCTTTATGATAAGACTAATCAAGAACTTTGAGTTGATAGGTTAGAAGCTTGTATATTCCCGTAGAAGTTATTTAGTTGTTTATGGAGAGGCAAGCCTCTTCTGGCTGTGAATTTTTGTGCTAATAGTATGTAATAGTGGTTTGGTAGTTTACTTGGAGGGGAGGGGGGTAGGCGGTAAGTGGTATTGAGAAATGGGGGTCTAAGTTAACAAGAATGTGACACATTATGAGGGCCCCACATGGGAAATACCACCAACTCAGACCTCACCCCCCCCCACCCCCTCCCACACCATTAAAGGAAGTAAGGTCGAGGGGAGGGGGGGGGGGGGGTCTGATATGCCCTGTTGACCATAGATATGAGTGCTCGATTATCGAATTCTCATATTAGCGCTCCCTTTAACATAAAGTGTCAAACTGTCATGTCACCGTGCCTTTTATTCATTTTTTCACCAACCATAGATCTATTTGGTGACTTACTATCAACGGTCGATGTGGATTTTGATATTCTCTGTCAATCCAAGCTCTGTGTGGGTATCAACAGTCTTGATCTGATCTAATCATTGACTAGTATTTTGAGATTCATCGCGCCATCTCTTCTAAGATTTGATCTTCATTCTCTCATTCTCCCGAGCTTTAATATCTGCATATCGTCCAACTGTTTTACATTCTTATTCTTTGCATACTTTCAATGCACTTTTCCTTTGGTCTCTGCATACTGTTTGACATTAATGACAATTTCATCTATGATAAATCAACAATGACAATTCATCATAACAACTTAACAATGCATAATAATGAAATCAACTATTGACATCAATGACAATATGTCTAACATCCTACTCGTGTAAGAGTAGTAATCAATTTGACAATAGGGAAAATACAATTTCCCTTGTTGAAATTTAGCTAGGGTTTCCAAGGTATAATTTCAATCTGTAGTTATTCTCCTCAGGAAGTTACTGCAGATAACAAACAATCCTTCTTGCAGGTGGCAGACTCACTGAATCATAATTATGTAGCTCACTTTCATCAGTCCACCCGAGAAATCTTGTTACTTAGCGATTTTTCTTCCTCGTGGACTTGTGAACTCATGGATGCATAGTTGTATATGCATCCTTTCATAGGTCCACCCAAAAAGTCTCAACACTTAGATTATTATTTTCACTTCTTTAGACTCACGAAATCGCGGACTCACAAACTTGTGGTATTGTAACCTTTCTTTCATAAGTGTGTCTGAAAAGTTTCTACACTTAACCATTTTTCCACTTCTTCATACTTGTGGATTCACAGACTCATAATAAGTCCCAACACTTAACCATTTTTCTATCCTCGTATACTCATGGAATCACAATATTGTAACCTTTATTTCATAATTGCATCTGAAAAGTCTCAACACTTAACCTTTTTTCCACTTCTTCGGACTCACGGACTCACAGACTCACGGTCTTGTAACGTTTCTTTCATAAGTTTGTTCGAAAAGTCTCAACACTTAACCATTTTTCCACTTCTTAGGAATCACCGAATCACAGACTGACGGACTCACAAAGGCATAATTCTTCCCTTCATATGTTCGTTCGAAGATTCTCAACACTTATCCATTTTCACCTTCGCGGACTCGTGGACTCATTTGAGTCCCTTCCTCTCTTCTAACACTCCATACTTATATTATTTTGTGAGTTTGTCAGGTTTTCGGTTTGGCGGACTCGTGGACCCATTAATCTCACATTTACAACCCTTAAACTTCACAAGGACCCACTCCTTAATCCCTTGACTAATTACAAGCCTCTGTGTGGCTTCCCCATACACGTAGGTCATGAATTTAGCATAATGTTATCATGAGGTCAACTCTTCTCTTGTTAAAATCTAATGGCCTCCACGTCGATCAATCAATCGAGATCACATCCCATATGTGCTATGATTAACAATCGATATCTTTCATACCTTTGGTCTGATGACCAAGGATAAAACAATAGTCTAATATCTAGCTCACTCAAGGGACTACGCCATGGCCCACCGACCAAATAACTATCTCCATTCATAGGCTAACAACTATCAACTTCTGGACACGTTGGCATTCCAAGTCAACATGGTACCTTCTGCTGACGTTACCTCTCTCCCAAATCTCGCTTAAAACGAGACCACAAAGATCTATGACAGAGGTTAATTATGGGTTAATCCATGATTAACGATCCATATTAACTCAAGTACATTCCTTGCAGGCATGGTAACCTACTCCGATAAAGGGTCTGGATCATTTCTCTCCACCAATCCAACAACTATGATTCTCTCGAGCTCAAAACCTAATTTTTTCATCCGATTCAAGACTTAAGACAATTCCAGAATTTTCTTTGGGCTCTTTTCCTTACATTCAACTATTATCTTATGATCGAGGTTTCCTTTAACAGATGGTCCATCGTAACAAGGGATATATATATATATATATATATATATATATATATATATA
>JZKD02S1763922.1:427810-441395 GCA_000966675.3 Picea glauca
TATATTGAATGCATTCATATATGATACATTGATGTCTTACTGTTGAACATTGTTGTTAAAGTGAAAGAATATATATTGTGGTTAAAAGTTGTATAAAGTTCTCATATTGATTCACCCCCCCTCTCAGTATTACAACATAAAGGACAAGCTCATGTTCTAGACCATGTTCATTGGTAGTCCAAAATCAAAATAAAAAATAAGAGGCAAAGAAAATAGTTGAAACTATCCTCAAGTATGATATAAAACTTAAAACAGGCCCTAGATTTGTTGACATAGCTTTAGTTGGCATGTTATGGGTACTGGTAGAAATGATATATTTACAGTTCAAGTCCCTAAACCAAGTCAGGTTATGTATATAAGCCACTTAACATGGAATTTGATGAAATTTAAAATAAGAACGAAAATATACACCTCCTTTTTTTCAGTTATGTAGGAATAAAATAAGAAAATTCAAATAATATTGAATGGATTATTTAATTGATTTTGAATGGTTAAATCAAGAATTATGGATTTTGGTTAACATATGAGAGAATATAACTACATGCATAGAAATATGTGAGACTTGATTTGTATAACACAAAACATAAAAATATGCAGTGATGTGTTTCCAAGAGAGCCTTAGGGATTGATTATCATGTACCCATTAGAACAAATGGCTCTAGACAGACAATTACAAGATTTGTTAAGATCCATTTCACCAAGAAAATCATAAAACTAACCCTTACACATGATAGTTGTGTTGCAAAGCATTAGGTTTAGCAACGAATATGGAAGGACATTCTAGGATTTAACCCATGGCAAAAAAAATTAAGGTTATCAAAAAACAAAGCAATAATGTAAGGTTTCAAGAAAGGATTGTAGAACAAGACTACCTTGCTCCAACTTTATACTTACAATAGCCACTTGATTGTTCAAATATTGTTTCTAGATTTTATGTCGAAAGCCCTAATTAGGTTTAAAAAATTCAAAGATTAAATTAGTAAGTATGAGTATTTAGACTAACATATCTAAACTCAAGTACTATATCTAAACAAAATAAAGACAATGAAAACCACTATATAATAAGGCACATTAAACAAAAATATATCTAAGCAAATTGAAAACCATAAAAACTAGAATGTAAACTATAAAACCATAAAAACTTAATACGTATGAGTATTTGGACTAACATGTCCAAGCTCAAATACTATATCTAAACAAAATAAAAACTATAAAAAACATTATATAATAAAAATAAAAACTTTGAAAATCACTATATAAAGCACATTAAACAAAAATATATCTAAACAAATTGAAAACCATAAAAACTAGAATGTAAACTATAAATCCATAAAAACTAGACTAAACTGTATCTTTACTTACCTTGTCACACCATGAAATTCTTTTTCCTATATAAAAGTTGGCCACCTCACTTTGCAACAATTCCTTAATTCTTTAGTTCACAACATTTCCTCAAGTTGACCACCTCACTTTGCAACAATTCCTCAATTCTTTACCTTGTCACACCATGAAATCCTTTCTCCTATATAAAAGTTGGCCACCTCACTTTGCAACCATTCCTCAATTTTTTAGTTCACAACATTCCCTCAAGTTGGCCACCTCACTTTGCAACAATTCCTCAATTCTTTAGTTCACAACATTTCCTCAATTCTTGACCTTCTTAATTTGTGCCACTGATTTTTTTTAACATATTTTTGAATGATGAATTTATATATATATATTTATATATATATATATATATATATATATATATATAATTTTGTCCACTTCACTTTTCAACAATTTCTCAATTCCTTAGTTCACAACATTTCTTCAATTTTTGAATTCCTTAGTTTGTGATCATGATTTTCTTAACTAATTTTTGAATGAGTTTATTTTTCCACAGAAAATTCTTCTTATATGTATATATAAGAAAATGTTTATTTTTCTAACTAATTTTTAAATGAGTTTAAAAAAGAAAATGTTTATTTTTCTAACTAATTTTTAAATGAGTTTAAAAAATTAGAGAGGAAGCCATTGTGAAATTAATCACACGTGGCACCCTTATATGGTACAGTGGCATTAGCATTGATAGCTTCATTCCTAACACTAGATTGATAGATTCGTTTCAACAATAGTTTGACTTTTCATATAGTGTAATAATTTATATAATTTGGGTACATGGAAATTAAGAGACACTTCACTCTAGTTGATTTATACTTCTAATATACGCTATATATCAATATATTATAATTTCAAAACATATATAACGATTTTCAGTACCAAGATATGATTTTAGTAAGCAATTCGATATTTTACATTCAAGGCATTAAAATCAAGGAGGATATGCAACCTAAAAATACAATGCTGCTCGGTGTACTCTTTCTAAAAATATTTATCATTTATAAGAGGGTAGTGTTTTTCTAATCTATAAAATTGGATATATTTATTTACTAATTTGAGTATATTTTTACTTAATAAATTGGTATATATTGTAATAACCAACTCTTTGTGATTTTGTTAGTTTAAAAGATTATATATGATGATATTTTAATACTACATATTTCATCATATACACGAGACCATTAGATGATAAAATTATTAATACACATATAAAGGTGTTTGAGATGTGTATATATTGTATGATATAGTTTAAGCTAGCTTGATATACGAACATCATATAAAAATTGTCCAAAATTTCGAGAAATATATTACATTTATATATACGATGAGATTTGAATACACATTATAACGTTTGATGTCACATATTTCATCATATACATAAACAATTAGATGATAAAATTATTAATACACATATAAAGGTGTTTAGATATGTATATATATTGTATGATATAGTTTAGTCTAGGTTGATATATGCACATCACATAAAGATTGTCCAAAATATTGAGAAATATATTACATTTATATTGTTTATTTATGTTCACTTATTACATGGATGATTATTGCTTTTAATTGCAGAATATAATTTATGTATATTTTCTTATTTTGACTTTAATTGATATGTAGATTTTAGTTGCAGAATATAATTTATTTATATTGTCTTATTTTGACTTTAATTGATATGTAGATTTTAGTTGAACTATGTTGATATGTAGTGGTGTAAATTGTTTTTAACTTTGTGATAGAGGTCTCATAAAAATATATTAGTCACATATGTTATTTTTATCAACACTTTTCTTAGAAATGATATTAAAGGAAAGTGCAAAGAAATTGAGTTCTACTTATGGATGTAATAGAAGAAAATTCTTTGCAGTTTGAGTATCGACCTATCAATATTTGTAGATTGTCTTAATGTTCAAAGAGTGAAAACAAGGCCATATAATCACTTAAGAGAAATGCATATTCTAAGAATAAGTCAAGTAAAAACTATGTTGAAACATTTGATGAAATTTCTTTCATTACATGCATGCACACTATGCATTACTACAAAATGATTATGTTTCTAAGATATATATGGGGCCAATGACTAAGGGTATTAAGAACATGTTTCTCATGAATGAAAATGAAGAGAATTTATGCTAAATTATTTGGCATTGATTGTTTCTATTGTTAGAGAAGGGGAAAAAAGCAATAGAAATCTACTTAAAAGTAAGTTTGACATATTAAGTGTCTATCAAAATGTATGTATCGGGATTATAACATAAAAATAATAACTTTATACCACTATAAGGATATCTTTAAAAATGGTAACTTGAATGTGTTAGCGTCCTATAATTTGCTCAAGGGTCAAAGTATGAATCGAGTATTTGACATATATTAGGATGTTGAAGAAAATGGTGTTTGAAAGAGTAATGGAGTGGTCCTAGGGATGCTTATCATCATTTCAAGTGTCAACGTATCAATTAGTGACCTTCATCCATCAATCAAAGCCAAACAATAGAATAAAATGTCAAAAGGAAACTCGTTGTGCAAGTTCGCTATGCAAGTTTGTTGTGCAAGTTCGCTACGCAAGTTCTGGAAATGACTTTTTTTGTAGTCAACTTCAAATTCCGTTTCTGACCAAATGAAAAGGAATATTTGAAAAATGAAAGAGGCTTTTGTCAAGCACAAGCCCATTCAAAAAAAAATCTCTCAGTTTTTTCACAAGTTTCATGGCTTGGAATATTCAAATGGATCTTTACAACCTATTTTTCATATTTAAACATTTAATTATTTCATGTTTTAGTCATTATCTTTGGGCATGGATCCCGAGACACTGGAGATAAATTTTGGAAAACTGAAAGATGATTTTGTCAAGAACAAGCCCATTCACCAAAAAATCTCTCATTTTCTTCACTGGTGTCATGGTTTGGAATATTCGAATGGATCTTTACAACGTATTTTAAAGATTTAAACATTTAATGATTTCTTGTTTTCGTCATTGTCTTTGGGCTCAACTCCTGAGACGCGGGAGAGGAATTTTGGAAAACTGAGATATGATGTTATCTTTGACCCTTATTTTCCATTAAATCGATTCCTATTTCCTAGCAGTCAGTTCTAAACGTCTTGCTATAATTTTGTAACCAGATCTAACTTTGGAAAGTAGTTGAGTTCGACCTCTTTAGCTTGGGGAGGAGTATTTTCTATATATATTTGTAATTTTTATTGACTAAAGGGGTTGGAAAAAATCATAGAAGAGACATCTCTTTGAGCACTTGTGTAATTTTGAGTTTTAAAGGAATATCGGTCAGAAGTTCAGAATTACTCTTACCAGAGATTCTTGTGTGGAAGGTTTTGAGTTTTGTGTCCTCTTTATCTTTATTTATATGTTCTCTCTCACGTTTCTCCATTTTATGTTAAATTTCTTCAGTATTTAGCATCATTTTTCTTATTACAGAATTCATTGCTATGCTCTGTTTTCATATTTTCTGAGTACTTTCATGTGTTTCCTTTGAAATGCTTTGGAATTCATCTTGTGATTAATGCTCCAAATTCATTTATTTCCATATTTTTGTCCCTCACCCATGCTACAACAATTTCAATAACTCAAAACATCTACTATATTGCCTTTGCTTCCTTGAGAATTCCACCACCAGTCACTGATAGTTCCCATTACCTTAAAATAGACTCCATGCCCAATGGATTATTTTTCACCTCTACCATCCACCACATCTTAAAACCTTATTTATATTTCCGATCTGGCCACTGAGCCTAATTTACATTGAGAGATCCCTCTCTAGTTTGGAAAGGCCAGATTCCAAGACCAAAGTAGTCTGTGGTTACCTCTGTGGTTTCCCTCTCACGACAGAGGGAAATTATGGAGTGATAACATCTTGGCACCATTGTCCGGGAGTGAAGGTGAAATATTCCCTGGGATAAACGAAAAAGTTCATATTTGAATTTTGATGGTGAACATAAGTCAAACACATAAAGGTTGTACCATTCACATGGCGACTCCAATCGAGCTTCAAATTAGTTTAAAAGAATCCACTGGAAGACAAGCTCATTTGACAGAGACATGGAAGGACATCATGGGAAAACCAGGTATCAAAGCTTTAGTTTTTTCCAAGATATCTTACTTTTTCATCATTTGCCTCTTGTCCTTTCCTAACCATGTTAAAAGAATTTGTCTTTACCTGCTAAATCCTAATGATGACTAGAAATCTACATTTGTATATCCTTGTTCTAAAGTTGTAAATACATCTCATGTTCCTTGCATAATTGATCCTGACCAAGAGATTTCATTTGAATTATATGATGTACATGATCAATGTGATAAGACTCAAGATACCCAAGAAAACATCATATCTCCTATGCTTAAGCCTCAACCTCAAAGATCAAAGAGATATATAGACCACTTCAGTTACCTCATATGCTAAATGATTTTCCTCCAAAGCACTATAAATACCTACGTCTGTTTTATGGAGAACCCAGTAACCCTACAACTGAGAAACATATCCATGCTTTTGAGCTTTTTGTAGATTTCTTTGAAATTGAGCATGATGATGTGTGCATGACAACCTTTTCTCAGTCAGTATAAGGAGATGCTAAATACTAGTTCAAACACTTACAACGTAAATCTATCAACTCATGGGAGGAAATGAAAGAATTTTTTTTGAAATCTTGGGTTGACAGAAAATCATTTGATCGGTACCTTTCCGAGTTCTGTGCCATGAAGAGACAGAGTAATGAAACAGTCTCTATGTTCAACAAAAGGTTTTATGGTTTTTATTACAATATGCCTAAAGAAATTCAACCCCCATAAGTTCTTGCTATGTTGTGTTATGCAACATCCTTTCATACAGATCTGTCTTTTCTTCTCATGGAAAGGAAGTTTATATCCTTGAAACAAATGTTTCTTGATGCACATGAAGTGGAAGATAACCTTCAAGATTGTGGAAAGCTTCTAGATCAGATTGATGACAAAAAGTTGGATATAGAAGAACGTGAGAGTGACAATGGACAAAAGGAAACTGATCTGAATTTTGAGTAGAGGATTAATAAGAGATCATGCATTTTCTTGAAGTTTCTAATGTTGATGTATTTGTAGAGAATAATGAACAGTTTGATGATCCACAAGTTGTTGTCCCAAAAAAATTTGCTGCTAATTTGAATTTTAAGACTTTTCATCATGAGCAGAATGTTGATTTTGTCGTGAATTTTTTCAAAATTTTCAGTGAAGAATGTCATGAAAGTGAATTTGCAGATCAACCTACTGAAGAGCAAGTTGATGTCCCAAGTTTTTTCATGTTAGATGGCATTGCATGAGTTCATGATTTTCCCAAGTATGATGAGTATTATGATGATTATGTTGTTGATTTTTGTGTTGATTTTCTAGAGCAACCATCTGCATTTTCTCCATCAGGAAATAATTATTTTCAGTAATCTCCCAGTTATGCTATTGAATATGAAGAAAATAGTGAATCAGTTGAAGGTAATTCTTTGCCATTATGTTTTTCTTGATTTGAGTTCCTGAAGAAAAAATTTAAAATCATCACTAAAGCAAAGGAGTGTGAGCTAATGCAAGGTCATATAGTCTCATTGGAAGAAACTGACAACAAATTGCAACAACCTTCTCATGTGTTTCATGACCCTATAGCATGTTATGGATGGTTTCAACAGTCAAAATTTGCAGCCTACGATTAGATGTAAGACTGGAAATATAGATGATGGTTAGTTAATGTCAAAACTAGTTATAACATTCTTTCCAGCAAGGGTGTTATCACAACAATTTTATGCAGATTTTCAACATTTGCTTGACAACCATCAGTTGGATTTGCATGGAAGAAGGAATGTAGATGAATGGTTTCATCCATGGTATGTGGATCATCTAGATCATAGTCACAATCTTTTGGTTGAATAGGACATTAGTTTCCATTGTCTTGAAGATCCTTTTGCAGTGTTCCTGGAATTTGTAAGTGGACCCATAGTTTTAGATTTTTCAGATTTTGTCAACACTGAATTTGTTTGCAAGCTTCTATTGTAGTTTCCATCAAGTTGGTTTTTTTATTTTTCTCGTGATCAAAGAAATGCAAAGAATTTACTCGGTGGAAAAATTGTTTGCATGGTTACATTGGGTTTTTTATTTCACTTGATTTGGCAGTTCATTCAACAGTTAGTGTGTGAATAAGCTCAAGACTCTGAGCATATTTTTCAGTAGTGAGTTTTCATTTCATTTTTTAGATTGTAGCATTGTTTTCATATTCCACTATACAGTTTGAAGAGTGGGTTTGGTTTCAGTTGGAGAAAGACACCGATCAGTTTGTAGGTTAGGATCAACCCAATGGATGAAGGAACTTGGTCTCTTGATTTGGTAATTCATTCAACAATTAGAGTAGGTAAGTGTGTAAATAAGCTCAACACTCTGAGCATTTTTTTCAGTAATGATTTTTCATTTCAATTTTTAGTTTGCAACATTTTTTTCAAATTCCACTATACAGTTTGACGAGTGGGTTTGGTTTTAGTTGGAGAAAGACATCGGTTAGTTTGTAGGTTAGGATCAACCCAGTGGAAGAAATAACTTGGTCAGCAGGTTCTTGTTGCCTTATAGGGAGGAAAACATCCCCGTTAGAGCCAATGTTAGTGTCCTATAATTTGCTCAAGGTTCAAATTCTAAATAGAGTATTTGACATATATTAGGATGTTGAAGAAAATGGTGTTTGAAAGGGTAGTGAAATGGTCCTAGGGATGCTTATCATCATCTCAAGTGTCAAAATGTCAATCAGTGACCTTCATCCATCAATCAAATCCAAAAAATAGACTAAATGTCAAAAGGAAATTCGTTGTGCAAGTTTTCTACGCAAGTTTGTTGTGCAAGTTTGCTATCCAAGTTCTGGAAATGATTGTTTTTGTAGTCAACTTCAAACTCAGTTTCTGACCAAATGAAAAGGA
Source organism: Picea glauca (assembly GCA_000966675.3). Lineage (NCBI taxonomy): Eukaryota > Viridiplantae > Streptophyta > Pinopsida > Pinales > Pinaceae > Picea > Picea glauca. The sequence goes on from JZKD02S1763922.1 coordinate 436,121, forward strand.
ATATTTGAAAACTGAAAGAGGATTCTGTTAATCATAATACCATTCAAGAAAACATCTCTCATTTTCTTCATAGGTGTCATGGTGTGGAATATTTGAATGCATATTTACAGCCTATTTTTCAGATTTAAACATTAATGATTTTTTGTTTTAGTCATTATCTTTGGGCGCAGATCCTGAGACGTTGGAGAGGAATTTTGGGAAAATGAAAGAGGATTTTGGAAATAAAGATCCCATTCACAAAAAAATCTCTCATTTTATTCACAAGTATCATGGTTTGGAGGATTTGAATGTATCTTTACAACCTATTTTTCATATTTAAACATTTAATGATTTCTTGTTTTAGTCATTATCTTTGGGTGTGGATCTCGAGACTCTGAAGAGGAATTTTGGAAAAATGAAAGAGGCTTTTGTGAAGAACAAGACCATTCACAAAATCTCTCTCTGTTTTCTAAACTCTATCATTATTCTAGATATATGATGTTATCTTTGACCCCTATTTTCCATAAAATTGATTCATATTTCCTAGCAGGTAGTTCTAAACGTGTTTCTATAATTTTGTAACCAGATCTAACTTTCGGAAGTAGTTGAGATCGACCTCCTCATCTTGGGGAAGAGTATTTTCTATATTAATTTGTAATTCTGATTGACTAAAGGGGTTGGAAATAATCATAGAAGAGACATCTCTTTGAGCACTTGTGTAATTTTGAGTTTTAATGGAATATCAGTCAGAAGCCCATAATTACTCTTACCATAGATTATTGTGTAGAAAGTTTTGAGTTTTGTGTCCTCGTTATCTTTATTTATATTTTTTCTCTCATTTTTCTCCATTTGATGTTAAATTTCTTCAGTATTTAGCATCAATTTTCTGATTACAAAATTCATTTGCTATGCTCTGTTTTCATATTTGTTCAGTAATTTCATATGTTTTCCTCTAAAATGATTTGGAATTCATCCTATGATTGATGCTCCAAATTTATTTGGTTCTATATTTATGTCCCTCACCCATACTACAACAATTTGAATAACTCAAAACATCTACTATCTTGCCTCTGTTTCCTTGAGAATTCCACCACCAGTCACTGATAGTTCCCATTACCTTAAAATAGACTCCATGCCGAATGGATTATTTTTCACCTTTGCCATTCACCACATCTTAAAACCTTATTTCTATTTCAGATATGGCCACTGAGCCTAATTTATATTGAGAGAGCCCTCTCTGGTTTGGAAAGGATAGATTCCAAGCCCAAAGTGGTCTATGGTTACCTATGTGGTTTCCCTCTCGCGGCCAAGGGAAATTATGAACTGATAATAGAAGGCAATGAATAGTAATAGTGTTGGGATATTTCCTAGGGGTGTAATAGGGTCCAAATCCAAAACAATAGTGGATTACAAAAATCCATATCTACTACTATTTTACTATTGGCTAGCATTAGTAAGATTATGGACCAAAATTTAGATAAGGACCTACATATAGCATTCTCAACACATCAAGATGGATGGAACAAGGGTGCCTCTCAAATTATTGTCTTCAAATATGACTTGAGGTGTACTTCTCAAAAGAGATAATGAGGATATGTTTATGTTGGGTCTTCCTCTAGTGTTGCAATCATATTTCAACATGATAATGAGAAATAAATTTCCAAATGTTGTGATCACACAGAACAACTTCTTTGCAAGGTGTAATGACCATGTCTCAATCAAAAACAAACTTAGGGACACAACTTAGCCAAATTAAAATGGTTGTAGTTAATTCAAACGACTCATAATAATTATATTGAAAGTTGTCAAAATATATACTATGCCCACAAATTTAATTGAAATAAGAATCATAGCACTTGACCATTGTGAATGACAAGATGGACAAGAAAAATTCGTTTATATGAAGGTTGGTAACAAGGAAAAGGCTATTAGTAGGGTCATAAATCTTCTAATTTCTTTAACTAGCATGCTTACACATGCAGGACACAAGACTAGGGACTTCACCACTTCAACCTCCTTCCTAGAGATGGGTTAAAACTTCACTATGAATTCAATATATAAATGCCTCAAGGATCTTGAATAACCAATGGTGGATCAATATGAGGATTTGTTTTAAAAGAGGGAAAATCAAGATTTGCCTCACCCTAAAAGTAAAATTTTATTCAAGTTGGTAATATTGTTATAGCAAGATTTGCCTCACCCTATGCAATCTTGCATAGAAGGCCTTTTTCTATTTCCCTATGTAGACTTGTCATCCCTTTTTGCAAGTTCCAGAGCTAAAAAATACATTTTTTCCACATGTATGCTCCTTGACTACTATACATCATGCATATATGTAGGTTAATCCACTACAACCCACGTACATTGGGATTTGTGCCCAAAAATGAAAAATGGAGTCGGGTTTCCATGTCACGACGGGAGATCTATGATCCTTGGCCTTCCATATATTGGAAATGTTCTGACTCAGCCCTTCAATTCTGTTTGAAGGCTATAAATGGGCCAATTCTGAGTTATGGAAAGAAAGAGAAAGAATTCAACTTTGAGAACAAAGTTACTCTGGAGAAATTATTTACTTCATATTGAGTCTGCATTCCTTTGTCCTTTAAGTCTGAACACAGTGTTCATCCCCCAAGCTCTTCCCTTATTGATTGAGAGTTCCATTGTCTTTGTTTTATGAGCTTTCCTTTGGTGGAGGATTGAAGTGGTGGAGGCCCAACAGGAAGGAACTTAGTTTCTTTGTTCTGAACTGTGCTAACACGGAAGTTTGTAACATTTTCACTTCTGTTGATCATATATTAATAAAAATACTGTTTTCCCATCCAATTGATATCTAGAAAATATTTGATTATTATTCCATGGGCATATTTTTCATGTTTATTAATGGATTATGCTATTGAATGTGCTAACATCATTTATTATCACCATATGCTTACTTTTCTTGGTTGTTGAGGACTAGTTGTAGGTATATTGCTTTGGGTCAAGTGCTCAATGATGGACTTCATCGAACATCTAGACGAGGTAGGCATTTTATCTTGTCTTGCTAGAATAATTGTTTACATAGCATACTTGAGAATAGAGTTGAGTTCTGCAGTCATTTCCATCTGTTCTGGTTTACCCTAGCCATAGAGAGATTTTCCTCGTAACAGAATTGGCGATCATACTGGGGATTGGATCTTATTTCTTAGGGTTTGAAGTGTTTTTCTCCTTAGGTTTCTCTCATTCCTATTGTGTTTCTTGTCGTATCATTGCTTGACAGCCTATGTTCACTCTGGGTCTCAATTTTTCAGCCTTCTCCCTTGCCTAGATTTTTTTTTGAAACATATACGTAGTTTTTGGCTTGACGATCATGTATATACACGTGTTGTCCCACTGCAAGTTGCGTACATCTGCTCTGTTTCCTTGAACAGTCGCGTACATCATCCTTCTTTGATTGTTTTTTGGGTTTGGTGGTTACTGGGTGGGATTTGATGTTTGTTGAGTCTTCTTGGGTCTTTGTATTGACTGTTAAGTGTCTATGGGATGACAGGAAACCTGTCCAGGGTTGAATTTTTGGGTGGAGTCTTTCTCATCACCTTTTCATTTTGATTGTCCTTGTACATTGGTGTGGTTGTTCTTCTCCTTGGTATCCTACTTGAGTTATCTCTTTCTATACAAAGTAGAGTTTTTATATATCAAGTTGTTGTTCAGTCCATGCATTTTCATTTTTTCTTATATTCGAAAAAAAAAAAATATTAGGCATTTTACATTTCTTGGAATTTTAATCTTTTGAATATTTGTCATTAGCTTAGTGCATGTAATGAAAGATTGCATTTTTACTTCAGAATTGCAGTGTTGAAATTGAAAATTGCATTTGTTTAAAGAAGTATATAATTCATTGAAAATTGAAGTTAGGACTTTGCATGGTATTCATATTTAGTATACTTGCTAAGTCATAACATCATGAGTTCCACTACCATAGATTTTTGAGTAAGCATGGCCATTAAAAGTAATGCTATAATTTAAAATTGATTAGTCACGATTTTAATTTCTAGGGTGCACAAACTAGCTGAGGATTTAGTGCCTTGGAATAGCATTTTGTGAGTAAAATTCTCCAAGGCGATTAAATCAACATATGTGTCTGACAAAGGGAGTGGAGAAATCCATTGTATAATTGTTAATATCAAGAGGCTTTGCTCACATCGGAGTTAATCACGAGTTCACAGAAGGTTGGTTGAAGGGATATCCCCCCGATACCTTCTCAGCGTCAGAGATATTTCTAGGTATCTATTACTATCTGGGGATCTCACTAGTGCCTTTACCTCTGTGAGAGGTGGTACTTCAAAGGTTTCGAGCTTTGCTACCCTGCCCATATGGTGGACCTGACTTACGACTACTTGCATGTGCATTGGTTATACATCTATTGCTTAGTTTCTTGACTGAGGTGCCACATAGGTTACTTGCAGGGGTTATTCTGCAGGTACCCTGGGTTAGATAAGGGTCAGACAACACACAACCTTTATGGAGGATTACCTCTCTGGGGGGATTTGACCGACTGATTGTTAAGCCCACGAGGGCCATTATAACTGATAATGTTATCTACGATCTTTAGTAGGGAGTCTTGGGCCTGCTGGCAGCCACCAATGATTTTTAATTCTTTTTACAATCAAAGTTCTCACAAAGAATCAAAGTTCTCCATTTGATGTTAAATTTCTTCAGTATTTAGCATCAATTTTCTGATTACAAAATTCATTTTCTATTCTCTGTTTTCATATTTGTTGAGTACTTTCATATGTTTTCCTCTAAAATGCTTTGGAATTCATCCTATGATTGATGCTCCAAATTCATTTGGTTCTATATTTATCTCCCTCACCCATACTACAATAATTTGAATAACTCAAAACATCTACTATCTTGCCTATGCTTCCTTGAGAATTCCACCACCGGTCACTTATAGTTCCCATTACCTTTAAATAGACTCCATGCCCAATGGATTATTTTTCACTTTTGCCATCCACCACATCTTAAAACCTTATTTTTGTTTTAGATCTGACCACTGAGCCTAATTTACATTGAGAGAGCCCTCTCTGGTTTGGAAAGGCCAGATTCCAATCCCAAAGTGGTCTATGGTTACCTATGTGGTTTCCCTCCCGCGGCCAAGGGAAATTACTGAGTGATAAAAAAAGGCAGTGAATAGTAATAGTGTGTTGGAAGATTGGTTGTTGTCATTGATGTCAACCTTAGTCATGGGTTTTGGACCACAAGATTGATGAAGTTATTTGGACATGAAGGAAAATGCACATGTAGATACAACACCCAT
>JZKD02S1763922.1:444641-479178 GCA_000966675.3 Picea glauca
GTGTATTGGTGTAACTCTTATACTATTGTTCATTTATCATTGGATATAATTGAATGGTTTAATTATAAGTTGAAAAAGGTTTTAAATTGTACTTGATACTAATTCACCCCCCTCTCAGTATCAACATAGTGTTGGGATCTTTCCTAGGGGTGTAATAGGGCCCAAATCCAAACAAATAGTGGATTACAAAAATCCATATCTACTACTATTTTACTATTGGCTAGCATTAGTAAGATTATGGACCAAAATTTAGATAAGGACCTACATATAGCATTCTCAACACATCAAGATGGATGGAACAAGGGTGCCTCTCAAATTATTGTCTTCAAATATGACTTGAGGTGTACTTCTCAAAAGAGATAATGAGGATATGTTTATGTTGGGTCTTCCTCTAGTGTTGCAATCATATTTCAACATGATAATGAGAAATAAATTTCCAAATGTTGTGATCACACAGAACAACTTCTTTGCAAGGTGTAATGACCATGTCTCAATCAAAAACAAACTTAGGGACACAACTTAGCCAAAGCAAAATGGTTGTAGGTAATTCAAACGACTCATAATAACTATATTGAAAGTTGTCAAAATGTGTACTATGCCCACAAATTTAATTGAAATAAGAATCCTAGCACTTGACCATTGTGCATGACAAGATGGACAAGAAAAATACTTTTATATGAAGGTTGGTAACAAGGAAAAGGCTATTAGTAGGGTCATGAATCTTCTAATTTTTTTAACTAGCATGCTTACACATGCAGGACACAACACTAGGGGCTTCACCACTTCAACCTCCTTCCTAGAGATGGGTTAAAACTTCACTATGAATTCAATATATAAATGCCTCAAGGATCTTAAATAACCAATGGTGGATCAATATGAGGATTTGTTTTAAAAGAGGTAAAATCAAGATTTGCCTCACCCTAAAAGTAAAATTCTATTCAAGTTGGTAATATTGTTATAGCAAGATTTGCCTCACCCTATGCGATCTTACATAGAAGGCCTTTTTCCATTTCCCTATGCAAACTTGTCATCCCTTTTTGCATGTTCCAGAGCTAAAAAATACATTTTTTCCAAATGTGTGCTTCTTGACTACTATTTAACATGTGTATACATAGGTTGATCCACTACAACCCACGTACATTGGGATTTGTGCCCAAAAATGAAAAATGGAGTCAGGTTTCCATGTCACGACAGGAGATCTATGATCCTTGGCCTTCCATATACTAGAAACATTTTGAATCAACCCTTCAGTTCTGTTTGAAGGCTATAAATGGGCCAATTCTGAGTTATGGAAAGAAAGAGAAAGAATTCAACTTTGAGAACAAAGTTACTCAGGAGAAATTATTTACTTCATATTGAATCTGCATTCCTTTGTCCTTTAAGTATGAACACAATGTTCAACCCCCAAGCTCTTCCCTTATTGATTGAGAGTTCCATTGTCTCTCTTTTATGAGCTTTCCTTTGGTGGAGGATTGAAGTGGTGGAGGCCCAGTTGGAAGGTGTTAGCTCCCAAAATGAATCAGTCACTATGATTTCATTTTGTGGTTGATAGCATGGTTATTGGTAGTTTTCTCCACTTTGTTTTAAGTTCTTCTAGTGGAAAAACTTAGGTTTTTAATTCATATTGTAGAAATAAGACGGTCCATAAAGGTATTTTCTTTAAAATTTCATGAAGAGACTTTCAACAGCTAACGCGTGTTTCAAAGTTAATGATTAGCTGGTGAAAGCGACGATTTTCAATAGTTAAGGAGTATTTCCCCACGGACCATTAGCTGGTGAAAGCACGAAATATGTGCATTTTCTCCACATTTTCAAAAATCAAAGGATGAAATTCTCAACACACATCATGTAATCATTATAAGGCGCTGGTGAAAGCGGATAATGATGAAGATTCCGTTTTGCACGTCTAAATAGGATTTCAAAGCGGATCGTGTTCAGAAATGCATGCTTCACAAGATAATGACGTTGGAGATGGCGAATTCAAATCCATCATCACAGGTAAAGGAGCGGTACTACTCGACTGGTGACATCAAATCGACGCCTCATATCCACAACACGCATCATCCACTTACATATGATATGTTTTCATTTTTGAAAGACAACGCCGAGAGTTTTCACCAGTGCAAAACCTTGGCTCAAACAATAGATTACAGTTTTTTTGTGTGCAAAATTATCTAGGGTTCGAATTGCAGATGGAAAGGATACGAAGTGGTTCGTTGTTAAGGAAAGAATTAGACAGTCTGTCCTTTCTACAGGCACATCCAGAGGTGCAAAAACACTTCTCAGATGCAGGCTACATGGGATATGTTGAGAAGTTACAGAACGGTTGTCACCAAACAACATCTGAAGCATTTGCTAAAACATACGATGGAAATAAAGCCTATTCTAGGTCTTTAGAAATCATAGTTTATGAATCCGCCATTGCTACAGTGACCATCTTACCTAGATCAGGCCAAAGTTGGTTCAAAACAACAACAACCAAGAACCTAAATTTCAGAGCATATCTTAAGGAAGAATTCAGAAATGATGCATGGAAGAAAATCATGCCAGTTTCTCATTTAGAGGATGAGTGGCAGGATTTGTTCAAGGGAATCCAACTCTACATAACCTCAGAAGGCAGGTACGACAAGCTGATGCTATACCATTTTAATCTCTTAGACCATTTTACAGGGAAAACTCTCCTAAATTTACCTTTATTCTTGCACAAAAGCTTAACTAAAGTCTGTAAAAAGATTAGAGCTGAACCTCTAAGCATGAAGAACACTCTTTTAAATTTTGGCCTAATCAAATTGATAATCCTGGAGGAGCTAAAACTAAGAGGAGGGACTTGGAAACATTTTCTTTTATGGGAAGGCTTCGAAACCCAAACTCGGCCCATGAATGAGTAGAAGAGGGCTGGAAAAAGGCAATTAACTCCTCAAAGCAGCTCGAGGAAGAGGAGAACTCTTCCAGGACCACCAGAAGATAGGATCTCTGGTATAAGGTCTCACAGGTCAAAGAAAAAATTAGATTTTGAAACTACTACAGAGAAGCCTATAGAAAAGAAAACAAACATCTTAAATCTACCATACACAGACTCAGAGCCAGAGCAAGAAGACGAAATCCCTTCCATTAAAATCCCTAAACACTCCATGGAATTTGCACATGATTGTGAGACTTTTACTCCCACTGATGAAGGTGAAACATCAAAGGGAAAAGGGTCAAAGAAATCATAGAAAATCAAGCAACTTAAAGAAGTGATTGCTCAACAGGAGGTTTTAGAAAGAGTAATTAAGGAGAGATACAAAACTTTGTCTGATAATTTCGAAGAAAAAAATGTTGCATTTGAAACTTTGGCTCGTGAAAGTGTCAAGGACAAGAAGAGAAAGAAGAAAATCACCAAAGACTATAATAGTCTATGGTGGTTAGCAAAACGCCTTAAGAGGAAGATTAGAAAATTGAAGCAAAAACAAAAGTCACACTCAGATATGCAAGTGTTAGCTTAGGTTGTTGTGAATATGCAAGGAGATAAATCAGAGACACACTGAGTTTTGATAGAACAACATTTTTGGAGGTGAAAGTTACTTTTGGGCCAAAGCAGATCTTTCACCAGCGCAAAGGGTAAATATACAACCAGTTAGCTGGTGAAAGGCAGAGTTTTCACTAGCTAACCAGCGAATCATAAGGCGAGTTAGCTGGTGAAAGCAAAAAAAGAATTTTTGAAAGCTAAAGATGGAGCAGGGCTATTTTCAAAAGATTTAAAGGGGTTCCAAAGCATTAAAGGATTAACTACTTAGTCAAAAAATACTCAGCAACAGAGATTCATGGGGATTTTGAAAACCACATGCTAAATTGGTCTCCTAAAGTTTCGACTATGAGTAATTGGAGAAATCCAGCTACCAAGATAGGTGCCTTTACCATTTTTCATGACACAACAGATTCCAGAAGCTGATGAAGTACATATGTCAAATTTTGATATAGAAGACAGTTTGAATGCTATCCTAGCCACTAGTCTTTGTTATCGATTGTATTAATTAATTTGATTTGCTATTTTTAGATACAGATCCAAGTTTTTAGGATCTTAAAAACTGATTGTAAAAGGATATAAATGCCTATCTTTTCTAAGAGACGAGGGTTCAAACTGGGATACATTTTTGTGCGACTATGTAGACTCTTATGGTATAATAAAATTGCAGTCTCCTTTCGTTTCCGATATCAGAAATATCCATGCTTCCTTTTCTGTACTTTATTTCAGTTTATCTTAGCTTATAAAGACTGTTATCTCTTTATTGAGCTCATAGGTTTGAAGTGAAGGATTTTCTTTCTATCTTGTATTAAGCCCTACACCTAGCTGTATTTGGAAATCAAGATTAGTGTTCTTCATCCTCTCCTTTGAAATTTCTTGATTTGATCATTGTTTTCTAAAAGCACTGTTTCATTTGAATGTATGATGAGTTGTCTACCACATTAATTATTGAAGTAATCCCATTGTTCCAAGCATACCTACACATTATTTTTAAGTTACCAAGCATCTTTAGTCTACAACCCTAAGGAGTTTCTTGGAGTGATAACAAATTGGCGCCATTATCGGGGAGACAAAATTTAAGTTCTGCTTTCCTGGGATACGACACAGAGCTAATCATTGATGATAGACAAAGATTAGACATTTTAGTTGGTTGTAATTATCTATCTGGTGACTCCACAAGTTCATCCTAGCTCCTAAGAGGATCAGTACTAGGGCGAATCCTCAAGAATCACCTATCACACTAGTGTCCAATCCAGAACTAATTCTCAGGAAAGGAAAGGCAATTCATGGTCAAGCTTCAAAATCAGATACAAAAGGTAATCCTCTTTTTAGTTCTGGAAAATCTACTATAGAAAAATTTGAGTTCTTTTCAAAGAGTACTGATGAAAAAACAGTTGTAAATACTGTAGAAGAACAAACTCCTTTTGATCAACAGGAAAATACTAATGATGATAAATTGATAGATTCAAATTTGATTGAAAAAACATCCAAGACTTTAGAAAGAAGTCATAGTTCTTTTTCTCTTGAGTCTTTTCATTCTCAGCAACAAGAAGATCATTTAAACATTTATACTAGCCTCCTTGTTGTTGAACATCTTCTCCAAGAGCTATCTTCTAAAGGTGAAGAAAACTTAGCTGGACAACTTGCAAATTTTTACAGAGCTTCATATCAGACCTCTTTCCCATTAGAAGATTCACCTCCTTCACATTCCTCCAGTGTTGAAGACTCAAAAAAGAAACCATCACCTTTCTCACCCCTAATAGTTATGGCTGCACCACCTCCTTTGACTAAAATGCAACAAATCTTAGCTGCTAGGTATGCACCACTCATATTGCCAAACCCAGTATCATCTATGCCAACAAGAGACTATCAGAAGTATATGCCCAAATTCACAGGTGAAGGTGATGTGTCTACTGAGGAACATATTGAAGCTTTCTACAATTATGCTGAAAACCTTAATATTGAAGAGGAAGATGTTTGGACATGAGTTTTTGTCCAAAGCTTAGATGGCCATGCTAAGAAATCGTTCAAAGAACTCCCTGCTGGTTCCATAGTTGGAATCGAGAAATTGTATGAGACCTTCTTGAAACATTGGCGTGATAGAAGATATTTTGTATACTATATCACAAAATTCAGAAATCTAAGGAAACAAAATAGTGAGTCAGTCTCTAATTTCACTAAAAGATTTAACCGGATGTATAGTAAAATACCAGCAGAGATAAAACCTTCAGATGCTTCTGCCAAGATCACATATTCTGATGCTTTCGACTCAGATTTTTGTTTATTGTTGAGAGAAAGGAGGTCACCGACATTATCTCTCATGCAAGATTATTCCCTTGAGGTGGAATCAAATATTTTAGCCTCTCAAAAGCTAAAGGGAAATTCTGATAGGAGAAGGCCAAGGAATGAAGCTTCTTCTTCATCAAGTGCTGACCCAAAGTTTGATAAAATGGATAAGATTATAGAGTATTTAACCTCTGAGATATCTAAGCTCAAGATTGAAAATAAGCAGCCTGTGAAGGGAAGAGGCACTTATGATTATGCAGGCAGGAACCCAAATCAAAATCCCAACAACTTCAGAATAAATAATCAACCAACACAGATTTTGCAAAGAGAAAAGAATCCTACTGAAGATCAGAGAATAAAGGCCCCTCTTCAAAATGTTGTGATCGATGAAGATGAAGGTGATTATCAAGAATATGGAGAAGATAATATTCATTGTGTTGGAGAAGAGACAGGGAAATCTTATCTGACACAACACGACTATGAAGAAGAATTGATGACTGAACAGATAGAGGATAATCCTATTGATGATGGAATTTTCACAAAAAAAGATAAGAATAGATATAATCTCTGATCTAAATCTGATACTGCCCAATAGAACGCACCAACCTCTCTCGAAAAGAGCACAACTCATGTTAAGAAAAAAGATCAGACATCAGAGAATCAACAAACAAATCCCTCCCAAGAAGACTGCTTCCCCTATCAAGCATCAAACTCCAGAAAGTTAAGCCCCTATTGAACATCAAAGCAATCTGAAAGCTCCTTCAAATGAGGTAAAGGTCTCTGATAAAGCTTCTGATAAAGTCCCATATTTGTTCAATTTTGAGGCTGAAATACAGAAAATTAAAATTCCTATTCCTCTAGTCGAGTTAATGAAAAATGAAATGTTCAAAAAGGATATCCTCAAAACTTTAGATCCCAAATCTATATCCCCTTCTGCTGATATTCTCAACATATATGATGAAAATCCAACCATTACTCCGGGCCAAATGATAGAAGACAGAGATGAAATCTATCCTCCCTTTTACATCTCTCTAAATATTCATGAGAAAACATTACATAATTGTTTGTTGGACTCCAGTGCTTCTCACAATTTGATGCCAAAGGCAGTCATGGATGAGCTTGGGCCAGAGATCACCAAGTCTTATCATGATCTTTTCTCTTTTGACTCTCGAAAAGTCAAATGTCTTGGAATGATCAAGGACTTGGCTGTAACTTTAACCCAAGCATCCATGAAGACTATGGTTATGGATATAGTAGTGGCAGACATACCACCTAAATTTGGATGTCTGTTATCAAGATCGTGGATGAAGAGGCTAGGTGGCACTCTTCAAATGGATCTCTCCTATGCTACTATCCCTATTTTTGGAGGGGTGAAAAGAAGGTTATACAGGGAATAACAGTTGGCATATGTAATCAGTGACAAACAAAATCCATCCAATCATCCTATCTATTCTGTCGACACGGGTATGGGATCTTGTATTTTGCAAATTGATGATTCATTACCAGATGTATTGCTGCTCAGAAAACCCGTATTTCATCCCACAGAAGCAGTAGAGGACAATCTTTGGACCATGTTATTTGATGGTGATTGTACCAAAGATTCAGTAGGAGCAGGGGTGGTATTTATTTCCCCTTCTAAGAAAACTTCTCATTTGTCCTTTAAACTTGATTTTAAAGTGACTAATAATATTGTTGAGTATGAGGCACTTCTTCTGGGGCTAAATGCAGCGAAAGAGATGGAGATGAAAAGATTGAAGGTATTCAGAGATGTAGATTTGATCATTCAACAGGTGAATAAGTCCTTTCAAGAAAAAAATGTCAAGCTGAAAGCATACAGAGATGAAGTTTTGAGGGAAATTCATACTTTTTCAGATTTTAAAATTTCATATGTACCCAGAGCAATGAATGAATTAGCTGATTCATTAGCTATGTCAGCTTGTGCTTTCATACCCCCTCTGCCTCATAAATTGAATTACGAAATTCAAGTTAAATATAGGCCATCCCTCCCTAATAATGTAAAATTTTGGAAGGTTTTCGAAGACGATGCTGAACTCACTAGATTTCTTGCAGTGATAGATGAGTTTGCAGATTTGCAAATTGATCAAGAGAATGAACATGATAATGAAATTGAAAAGCCAAAATTCAGAAGAAAAATCACAGCACATGAAATAGTCCAGTTGTCTACCAACAAAATTCCTAAAGGTTTGGTCCCTTTGGAAAGGTTTTTCGATAATAATGATGTGGCTGTCAAATTGGAAAATGGGGAAAAGATTCAGAAGTTTTGTAGTATAATGTAGCTAGTGAACAGGATCCTAAATATGTCAACTTAGCTTCACATTTGACTAAAAAACAAAAGGCTGATTATGGAGAATTGCTAAAGGAGTTTGCTGACATCTTCGATTGGCAATATGATGAATTGAAGACTTTTGACACAGAGGTAATTCAACATAAGATTCCCTTAAACAAATATACCAAACCATTTAGAAAGAAACTTAGATCCTTTAATCCTTTGTTGCTGCCTACAATGGAAAGGGAAATCAAAAAACTATTGGATGCTCACATCATGATACCTCTCAGATATTCAGAATGGGTTGAAAATCTCGTACCGGTCAAGAAGAAGAATGGAGAGATAAAACTCTGCGTCGACTTCAAAAATTTGAATAATGCTTTAGGAAGGACAACTACCCTCTGCCCAAAATGGAACATATTTTGCAGAAGGTGTCAGGATCAACGGTGATGTCTTTTATTGATGGGTTTTCTAGATACAACCAGATTGTTGTCCATCTGGACGATAAAGAAAAGACTGCTTTTACTACTCCATGGGGTACGCTTATGTACGAAAAGATGCCCTTTGTATTGATGAATGCAGGAGCGACATTCCAAAGGGAGATGGACATTGATTTCGTTGGAGAGAAAGATAAATTTGTTCTGATATATCTTGATGATATCACTGTTTTCTCGAGCAGCCATGAACTTCATTTGCAACACTTAAAAAGGACATTTCTAAAATGTCGAAGGTATGACATTTCTCTTAATCCAAAAAAATCAAATTTTTCACTTAAGGAAGGGAAATTACTTGGACATATTGTTTCAGCTGATGGGGTGAAAATCGACCCAAAAAGAGTAAAAGAAATTAAAAATCTGTCTCTTCCTAGATCAAAGAAGGACATTCATTCTTTCCTTGGGACTATAAACTTTATCAGGAGGTTTATAGTAAACTTTGCAGAACTCACAAAGCATATTACTGCTATGTTAAGAAAGGACTCCAAGGTAAAATGGACTGAAGAATCCAAACACTCATTCAATGCTATCAAGGAAGCCATTACAACAACCCCTGTTTTGATCAACCCTGACTTCACCAAGGTATTTTACATTTTTTCATTTGCTTCAAGAGATACAATTGCAGCAGTACTCTTGCAGAAAAATGCTGATGATCAGGAGTAGCTAGTTTCCTTCTTCAGTAAGGTCTTGAGGGATGCAGAGGCAAAGTATGAATTATTGGAGAAACAAGCATATGCACTTATCAAGTCATTGAAAGCTTTCAGATTTTACATCCTTCAAGCCAAGGTAATAGCTTTCGTACCCTCCAGTTCAGTTAAAGATGTGCTTATACAACCCGACATAGATGGAAAAAGGAGTAAGTGGATAGCAAAGTTGATTGAATTTGATGTTGAAATTAAACCAACAAAACTTGTGAAGGGTCAGGGCCTTGCAAACTTCTAGCAGAAGAAAATTGTAAGCTGCTCGAAATAAATTTGGTAAGCAATAATGCAGATAATGTTCAGTCTTCAGAGGATAAAGAAGGTGAGGAAATGCAGGTCTCAGCTCACCTAGCTAACTGCAAATGGTACAGTCACATTATTCATTTTCTGCAAACTTTATCAGTCCCTTCAGATTTGACAAAAACACAAGGAAGGGCTTTAAAGCTCAAAGCCATGAATTTCTGCATCAATGGAAACTTATTGTTCTGGAAAAATCCAATAGGTTTATTGTTGAGGTGCATAAACCAAGAACAAGCAGCTAAGGTCATGATTTAATTCCATAATAGTGAATGCAGAGGACATCACTATTGGATAACCACCACACATAAAATCTTAAGATCTGGTTATTACTCACCATCCTTATTTTCAGATGTGTGTGAGTTTGTGAGAACATGTGACAAGTGCCAAAGATTTGAAGGCAAACAACAACTGAAGTCTCTTCCCCTCAAACCTATAGTGGTCATAGGTCCTTTCCAGCAATGGGGTATGGATTTCATAGGTGAGATTCAACTGCCTTCTAGTAGTCAGGACATGTGGATCCTTGTTGCCACCGATTATTTTACAAAGTGGATTGAGGCTATTCCTACCCGGAACGCCAATCATACTGTCATCATAAATTTTCTACAAGAAAACATATTTGCCAGATTTGACTGCCCTAAGAGAATAGTCACTGATAACACTATTGCATTCAAAGATAATCACTTGGTAAAATTATGTGAAGAGCTGGGAATTCAGCTAGTACATTCCACTGCTTACTATTCGCAAGGAAATGGCTTAGCTGAGTCATTAAACAAGAGTTTAGTCAGAATTATAATGAAACTGCTTGAACAAAATACTAGAGGCTGGGATTCCAAGATGAAATTTGCTTTGTGGGATGACAGGGTTACATGTAAAAAATCAATTGGTACATCTCCTTTCAAGTTGGTATATGGTACTGAAGCCATATTTCATGTTCAACTTGCGCTACTGGTTGTAAAGTTTTTACAAGAAAATGATTATGAACCAAGTGATTTGACTCAGAGAATTCATAATTTGGTAGAGTTACAGCAAGATAGAGAGCATCTTTTGGAAAGGACAGAATTACACCAAGGAAAAAAGAAGGAGATCTTCGACAAGAAAGTCAAATCAAATATCTTCAAAACAGGGGAACTAGTCTTAAAGTGGGATGCAGCAAGGTAAGAGAAGGGAAAACATGACAAATTTGATGCTCTCTGGACAGGTCCTTTCATCATAACAGCGGTCTAGTAGAACAATACCTTTGTTCTCCAAAATCTTGCAGGAAAGGAAGTAGCAGGTGGCCCTTTCAACGGGCGCTTTGTAAAGACCTATTTTTCATAAGGCTTTTTCTTAAAGCCCTATTCTACTTGTACATATTCTTTTCAGTTCTGTTTTCTTTGTTTCTATCACTTGAATAACTCCATGCCCAATGGTACTAAGAAAAACTATTTTTCAAATTTTTTAAATTGTAATAAAGGCTATTGATTCTAGCTAGGTTCTTGGTCACCTCACAGGGAGGTGTCCATCCTAGTTGGAGCCAAATGTTAGCTCCCAAAATGAATTAGTCACCATGGTTTCATTTTGTGGTTGATAGCATGGTTATTGGTAGTTTTCTCCACTTTGTTTTAAGTTCTTCTAGTGGAAAAATTAGGTTTTTAATTCATATTGTAGAAATAAGACAATCCATAAAGGTCTTTTCTTTAAAATTTCATGAAGAGACTTTCAACAATGAACGCGTGTTTCAAAGTTGATGATTAGATGGTGAAAGCGGCAATTTTCAACAGTTAAGGAGTATTTCCCCACAGACCGTTAGCTGGTGAAAGCGCAAAATACGTGCATTTTCTCCACGTTTTCAAAAATCAAAGGATGACATGCTCAACACATGTCATGTAATCATTATAAGGCACTAGTGAAAGTGGATAATGATGAAGATTCATTTTTGCACGTCTAAATCGGATTTCAAAGCAGATCGTGTTCAGAAATGCATGCTTCATGAGATAATGGCGTTGGAGATGGCGAATTCAAATCCATCATCACAGGTAAAGGAGCGGTACTACTCGGCTGGTGACATCAAATCGACGCCTCATATCCTCAACATGCATCATCCACTTACATATGATATGTTTTCATTTTTGAAAGACAATGCCGAGAGTTTTCACCAGCGCAAAACCTCGGCTCAAACAACAGATTACAGTGTTTTTGTGTGCAAAATTATCTGGGGTTCGAATTGCAAATGGAAAGGAGACGAAGTGGTTCATTGTTAAGGAAAGAATTATACAGTCTTTCCTTTCTACAGGTGCATCTAGAGGTGAAAAAACACTTCTCAGATGCAGGCTACATGGGATATGTTGAGAAGTTACAGAACGACTGTCACCAAACAACATCTGAAGCATTTGCTAAAACATACAATGGAAATAAAGCCTGTGTCGGCTCTTTAGAAATCATAGTTAATGAAACCGCCATTTCTACAGTGACCAACTTACCTAGATCAGGCCAGAGTTGGTTCAAAACAACAACAACCAAGAACCTAAATTTCAGATCATATCTTAAGGAAGAATTCAGAAATGATGCATGGAAGAAAAGCATGCCAGTTTCTCATTTAGAGGATGAGTGGCAGGATTTTTTCAAGGGAATCCAACTCTACATAACCTTAGAAGGCAGGTACAACAAGCTGATGCTATACCATTTTAAGCTCTTAGACCATTTTACAGGGAAAACTCTCCTAAATTTACCTTTCTTCTTGCACAAAAGCTTAACTAAAGTCTGTAAAAAGATTAGAGATGAACCTCTAAGTATGAAGAACACTCTTTTTCATTTTGGCCTAATCAAATTGATAATCCTGGAGGAGCTAAAACTAAGAGGAAGGACTTGGCAACATTTTCTTTTTTGTGAAGGCTTCGAAACCCAAACTCACCCCATGAATGAGCAGAAGAGGGCTGGAAAAAGGCAATTAACTCCTCAAAGTAGCTCGAGGAAGAGGATAACTCTTCCAGGACCACCAGAAGATAGGATCTCTGGTATAAGGTCTCACAGGTCAAAGAAAAAATTATATTTTGAAACTACTACAGAGCAGCCTACAGAAAAGAAAACAAACATCTTAAATCTACCATACACAGACTCAGAGCCAGAGCAAGAAGATGAAAACCCTTCCATTAAAAGCCCTAAACACTCCATGGAATTTGTACAAGATTGTGAGACTTTTACTCCCACTGATGAAGGAGAAACATCAAAGGGCAAAGGGTCAAAGAAATCATAGAAAATCAAGCAACTTAAAGAAGTGATTGCTCAACAGGAGGTTTTAGAAAGAGTAATTAAGGAGAGATACAAAACTTTGTCTGATAATTTCGCAGAAACAAATGATGCATTTGAAAAGTTGGCTCGTGAAAGTGTCAAGGACAAGAAGAGAAAGAAGAAAATCACCAAAGACTATAATAGTCTATGGTGGTTAGCAAAATGCCTTAAGAGGAAGATTAGAAAATTGAAGCAAAAACAAAAGTCACACCTAGATCTGCAAGTGTTAGCCCAGGTTGTTGTGAATATGCAAGGAGATAAAGAAGAGACACACTGAGTTTTGATAGAAAAACAGTTTTGGAGGTGAAAGTTCCTTTTGGGCCAAAGTAGAGCTTTCACCAGCGCAAAGGGTAAATTTACAACCAGTTAGCTGGTGAAAGGCAGAGATTTCACCAGCTAACCAACAAATCATAAGGCGAGTTAGCTGGTGAAAGCACAAAAATAATTTTTGAAAGCTAAAGATGGAGCAGGGCTATTTTCAAAATATTTAAAGAGGTTCCAGAGCATTAAAGGATTAACTACTTAGTCAGAAAATACTCAGCAACAAAGATTCGTGGGGATTTTGAAAACCACATGCTAAATTGGTCTCCTAAAGTTTCGACTATGAGTAATTGGAGAAATCCAGCTACCAAGACAGGTGCCTTTACCATTTTTCATGACACAACAGATTCCAGAAGCTGATGAAGTACATATGTCAAATTTTGATATAGAAGACAATTCGAATGCTAGCCTGGCCACTAGTATTTGTTATCGATTGTATTAGTTAATTTGATTTTCTATTTTTAGATACAAATCCAAGTTTTCAGGATCTTAAAAATTGATTGTAAAAGGCTATAAATGCCTATATTTTCTAAGAGACAAGGGTTCAAACTGGGATACATTTTTGTGCTACTGTATAGACTCTTATGGTATAATAAAATTGCAGTCTCCTTTCATTTTCAATATCAAAAATATCCATGCTTCCTTTTCTGTACTCTATTTCAGTTTATCTTAGCTTATAAAGACTGTTATCTCTTTATTGAGCTCATAGATTTGAAGTGAAGGATTTTCTTTCTATCTTGTATTAATCCCTATACCCAGCTGTATTTGGCAATCAAGATTAGTGTTCTTCATCCTCTCCTTTGAAATTACTTGATCTGATCATTGTCTTATGAAAGCATTGTTTCATTTGAATGTATGATGAGTTGTCTGTCACATTAATGATTGAAGTAATCCCATTGTTCCAAGAATACCTACACATTATTTTTAAGTTACCAAGCATCCTTAGTCTACAACCCTAAGGAGTTTATTGGAGTGATAATAGAAGGAACTTAGTTTCTCGGTTCTGAACCATGCTAACACGAAAGTATGTAACATTTTCACTTTTGATAATCATATATTAATAGAAATACTCTTTTCCTGTCCAATTGATATCTTGCAAATATTTGAATTATTATTCCATGGGCATATTTGTCATGTTTATTAATGGATTATGCTATTGAATGTGCTAACATAATTTATTATCACCATATGCTTTCTTTGTTTGGTTGTTGAGGACTAGGTGTAGGTATATTGCTTTGGGTCAAGTGCTCAACAATGGAATTCATTGAACCTCTGGACGAGGTAGGCCTTTTATCTTGTCTTGCTAGAATATTTGTTTACATAGCATACTTGAGAATAGAGTTGAGTTCTGCAGTCATTTCCGTCTGTTCTGGTTTACCCTATCCATAGAGAGATTTTCATCGTAACAGAATTGGCGACCATACTAGGGATTGAATCTTATTTCTTAGGGTTTGGAGTGTTTTTCTCCTTAGATTGCTCTCATTCCTATTGTGTTTCTTGTTGTATCATTGCTTGACAGCCTATGTTCACTCTGGGTCTAAGTTTTTCATCCTTCTCCCTTGCCTAGCTTTGTTTTTGAAACATATACGTGGTTTTTGGCTTGACAATCACGTATATACACTTGTTATCCCACGGAAAGTTGCGTACATATGCTTTGTTTCCTTGAACAGACACGTACATCAGCCTTGTTTGCTTGTTGGGTGGGATTTGATGTTTGTTGAGTCTTCTTGGGTCTTTTTAGTGTCTATTAAGTGTCTATGGGATGACAAGAAACCTATTTGGGGTTGAATTTTCGGGCAAAGTCTTTCTCATCACCTTTTCATTTTGATTTTCCTTGTACATTGGGTTGGGTGTGTTATCACTCTAGGAAACTCTCCTAGGCTGTAAGTCGGAGATGCCTGGTAACTAACTCTTTTGGGAAATATTTTCTTAATAATTGATGTGGTTTTTGGATCAAGATGAATATCTAGGGACTGGACTGTGTGTTCAAGACTGTCTAGAAATATAAAATCTCACAAGGCCTTCTAGTAATGCAGTCAGACAAGGTTTGATTAAATGGAAGAGAAAATAGCTATTGAACCAGATTATAGTCATATAAAACAATCACAATGGGTTTAATAACTAACGAAATAACTTATGATTATCAACTTAATCAATCAATTAGTGAGATGACAGTTACATGCAGATTGAATAAGCATCAATAAAGAACCTTCACTCATAAGATATCAGAGAACAGAAAAGAAAAATCTGACAACACAACTGAAGGAAGCTTGCAATTTTTCATATAATAAGAATAGGTCTCTCTTACAGTAGCAACATGTAGAACCCAAAATCGAACCCCCTACTCCGACTGAATTCCCAGGCTTTATAGCCTTTACAATATACAGATTAGATCCTATGAAAAGGGATCTAAGATACTAAAAATAACAAAGTAACAAACTAATTGTAAACTCTAAAGAACATATCCTTTATTAAAGGAAATTAAATCATATCTAAACTGAAGTCTTCGACAGCTGCTCTGTTTGAAGAATACCTAGAAATCTGGAGTTGATTGTTTCAAAATCTGGATGTAATTTTCTCATCGACCAACTGCCATGTAGAATTTTCCAGCTAAACTATCATCTGTAATCTTATCATTTCCACTGGAAAACAGGAGAACTCTGCCATTTGCACTCTTGTTGCCTGTAATTCTGAAAAGCTGGGATACTCTGCCCTTCAGATTTGGGATAAACTGCCACTTGTCTTTCAAAAAGTTCCTGAAAGTGCTCTTTCAACCAATCTGTTATATGAGTGATCATTCCTCACCAAAGCATATGCATGAGGAGTCTGCCCACTTGAATCCGAAGATGTATTCCAGGATTGCAACCCAACACCTTGTGAATCACTTGTCAATGCATCTACCAAGTGCTTGTTATTTTATACTCGTTGCTAAATACAATGGTGTAAGGCCTCTTGGAAATGTAAACTTATGCACCCTGTGATCAGTCAATATGCTGTCTGAGAAGTTCATGGAAGTTGTATCTTCCGGAAGAACATCAGTAGATGTATACTTTCCCCTGAATGCTATCTCATCACCTTTTTCCAAAGCATCATTCACAAGACTTTGAAGTTTCTCTACATGCTCAAATGAAACAGACTACTCCCATATCATACATTCCCTCTAGAGAGGCCCCACATGCGCAGATTTCACAGTTTTGATAACTTGAGCCTTAAAAGAATCGTAGACATCTTATTGCACATAGAACTGCTCAGCACCAACGCAGTTCTGAATATTTGATTGTAAAGCAGCTCTGATAGTTATTTGTGCAACATGAGCGACATCCACATCAAAGCAATGAATGGATCTTTTCCACCAAGTTCAAGTGTTACTGGAATCAATGTCTTTGATGTATTTCCCATGACCATCTTACCAACAGTAGTAGATCCAACAAATATCACTTTTTCAACAGAAAAGACAGGTGCTTCTCCAGTTTCACCAAAACCTGTTATCCCATGAATAAGATCGGAAGGTGCTCCTGCTACCAAAAGTCCTGTTTGAATGATCCAAAAATAGAAGAAACCAAACCAGCTTGCATGCTCTGACAGCTTGCAGTTCTGCACTGATAGAAAAACTCAGGTAATTTCTCGGTCACAGTTATGATTTAACCTCAGTCACATCAACGTTGGTTCCACATAATAAAATTCTCAGACTTGTATAACAGAAGCACAGAATAATAGAATAAGAACATTCATCTAATAGCGATAGCTATTTCTATAGTTAGACTCGTAACCTCCAACAGAATGGCCAACAAACCCAGTATTTGCTCGCGGGGAAGTATACATGGTGTTATGACCCGAATATGAATTATAGCATAAATCAATGGAATTATACACATCTGGCAGTCCTGAAGCTCGATACACATCTGCTGGTGGACCTGAAGCCCTGTACACCTGAGTTTCAATCATTATTTTCATAGACCATATCATTGTAATAATAGTTAATGCATAGTAGGCTGGAACCCATCTGTGCTCTTTTCATAAACAACACTCCACGCCAGTGCTTCCTCCACACGCATACCCAGATTCTTCAACTTTAGGATTAGGGATGATCTTGCCATTCAGGCGAGCAAACACCAAAAATACTATAATGGGTATATAGTACACAAAGTGACCAGCTCTTAAGCTAGGAAAAACCAGCAACAGTCTCATGTTTCTCGCAAGGCATTATATAGCTTTCATGTCAGACGGGCTGTGAGAAAGCCATTCCAAAATCTGCGCATGCAATGCCACGGGAAAATCTTAAAGATAATGCGCCCTGTTCGCTTTTCAGAAATCATCATTTGAAACAGATGGATCGAGGTTGAGCACGACAAGTGTGCCTTGGTTTACACCACGATACTTGCATGCAGTGTAAAGTGTTTGTATGGTACCATATTGCTCAAAAAGGGCCCACAACTCACTATCTTCAACATTGTTGTTAATGTTTCTTAGAAAGAGAGTCCTCGAAGGGTGTTCCCCATAAGGATGCTTCCCACCAATAGAACCATTTGATCCACCTTACTGAGAAGTTGGAACCCCACTGCTGAACAAATCAAAATCCTCACTTTCCTCTGCATGTTAGACTGGGTAATGCAATCAAACTCATCAACAAGACTAGACAATAATTCATCATCATCAGGAAGAAGATTCCCAGAAAACAAAAACCTTATCCTCTTCCAATTGAGTTGTTGCAGTATCAACAAAGTGATCAACTACAGTATCATGGAAAAATAACATCAACTTGTTCTCAAAGAACTTGGAGAAGGAGCTTGAAAACCAACTATTTTCCCATTAATGTTTGAAGAATCTAATCTGTCAAGAATCTTGTCATTTGCAGAAAATGAATATGGCATGTAGCTTGACATTTGGCGCGAGCAAGAACACAAGATTTGAAATTTGAACATGAGAAACTTTTCGGTGGTTAAGAACCTTTTCACACCCGACTCCTATCCACTGAAAAGGTTAACTTTCGGTAGTTAAGCGCCCTTTTGATTAGCCTCCTGAACCGCCGAAAATGCTTTCACCAATGCACGATCCTGCACAAACTGCTCCTTAGCTGTTGAAAGCTTTCACTTTCCTCAGCGCACCACCATGTGAGAAATTATCCTTAGCTATTGGAAGTCTTTACTTTCACCAACGCATGATCCTGTGGAGAACCCCTTTTTTGCTGTTGAAAGCCTTCACTTTCCTCAGCGCACGACCCGTGACACTGCTTCTTTGGATATTTTGGAATTTGACACTTTCACCAGTGCACAGACCTATGAAAAACGCTCCTTAGCTACCAAAAGTCGCCACTTTCCACAGCTAACACTCATCTTTTGGACACACGTTAGCTGTTGAAAGTGAATTATGAAAATTTTGAAAAGAAGACTTTTATGGGACATATTATTTTCTAAGACAAAAACCGAAACCTAAGTTTTGCAACTATAAAGACTCAAAAATGAATTGAGGCAACTACCGATAGCCATGTTATCCACCACAAAACTCGACCAAAAGGACGGTTTTATTTTGGGAGATAACAGGGTGTTCCTCTCCTTGGTATCCTACTTGAGAGTTATCTCTTTCTATACACCGTAGAGTTTTTATATATCAAGTTGTTGTTCAGTCCATGCATTTTCATTTTTTCTTATATTTGAGAGAAAAAAAATATTAGGCATTTTACATTGCTTGGAATTTTGATATTTTGAATATTTGTCATTAGCTTAGTGCATGTAATGAAAGATTGCATTTTTACTTCATAATTGCAGTGTTGAAATTGAAAATTGCATTTGTTTTAAGAAGCATATCATTCATTGAAAATTGAAGTTAGGACTTTGCATTTTATTCATATTTACTATACTTGTTGAGTCATAACATCGTGAGTTTCACTACCATAACTTTTTGAGTAAGCACGACCATCAAAAGAAATGCTATAATTTAAAATTGATTAGTCGCGATTTTATTTTCTAGGGTACACAAACCAACTTAGGATTTAGTGCCTTGGAATAGGATTTTGTGAGGAAAATTATCCAAGGTGATTAAATCAACATATGTGTCTGACAAAGGGAGTGGATAAATCCATTGTATAATTGGCAATATCAGGAGGATCCACTCACATCAGAATTAATCACGAGGTCATGCAAGGTTGGTTGAAGGGATATCCCCCTGATACCTTCTTAGCTTCAAAGATATTTCTAGGGATCTATTAGTATCTAGGGATCTTGCTAGTGCCTTTACTTCCGTGAGAGGTGGTACTTTCAAGGTTTTGGGCTTTTCTATACTACTCATATGGTGGACCTGACTTACGACTGCTTGCCTATGCATCATCTATAATTCGATTGCTTAGTTGCTTGACTTAGGTGCCACATAGGCTACTTGCAAGGGTTATTTTGTAGTTACCCTGGGTCAGATAAGGGTTGGACAACACACAACCTTTATGGAGGATTACCTCTCTGGGGGGATCTGACTGATTGGTTGTTAAACCCAAGAGGGACGTTATAACTGATTATGTTACCTCCGGTCTTTAGCAAGGAGTCTCGGGCCTGTTGGCAACCACCAATGATTTTTTATTCTTTTTACAATCAAAGTTCTCACAAAGAGATTATGTCTTTTTGTAGCTTCCATCACCTTTCATTTGTAAATGTTTATGTTTTTGAGTTTCAAAGTGATGATTGGGTTAAGCTTACCTTATTGAGTTTTCGTTTGCATTTTCGTTTGTTTTGTTTTAAATGCATGACTGTAAGCATGAATTTAAATATAAAATTTGGTATTGGTTACATATCTTTTACCTTAGAAATATCGTTTTAGAAGGCACCCATACATGGTTTAAACTCAAGTATTATGAACTTATTGATTAATACATTATCGAAATATTTATATATTATGGGTACCTTGACTTCATTGGTTCTATAGTTTATTGTTGATTTAACTTGTGAAATGTTAAATGCACAAAAACGTTGGTCAATAGTTGATATAGTTTTCATGAGCTAAATTGTCATATCGACATTCATATCAATTGGTACAAGCATGTTGTACCTATGTTTTCAATTCACTTTGTTGGCCTGAATATTAATGAGATCATTCATTATATGAATTGGGCTTTTGTACTCATCGTGGGATATGGTTCGTAGTTTTACGAGCACTCTATTTTTTCGTTTTCCCTAAGTCTCATTTCCAAGTTATGATAGTCCCCAAAATTTGCATTTTTTGTGCCATTACAGTCCGCTTAGACCTCTCTTTGTTCCTCATCCATTTGAAACTTAAACATATCCCTTGTGATATCTATTGTCTCCCTTTCACAATGGAAATGGCACTTGTAGTTCATATCGAGCTGGACGAGTTCCAAGCTCTCCTGTCTCATGACGATTCTATAGGCGACTTGAAGGCTTATGGGTGGGATGTGTTCCTCAAGAAGTTTGAAGGCTACAATCTCCAGGTTGTACGTGCTTTTGCACACACTTTTGACGGTTTTAGAGCCAAGGTCAGGGATGTACAGTTAGAAATAAAAAAGTATTTCATAAGCAGGGCAACAAGACTTCCATTGAAAGGTGAAAAGTGGTTTAAGAACGCTAATATAGATGATGTCCCATGGAGTTTATTCATGGATTCCTGCAAATCCACCTGTTGTACAAAAGGTATTCCCATTTCTTTTCTAAAACCTAGATGGAAGAGTCTCGTTTTAATTTTAAAACAATTCATTACATGTGAAGGCTGATATGGGATGGTTTTTTTGTACCACATTCGGTTGCTTATGATTTTCATAGTTTTTTAGTTGCATATTCCTTTTTACCTATTAATGAGCCTTTACAAAATGGCTAAGTTCTATAAGAGACAAAGTGTAAATTCTCTGTCTAGTCTGTTTCATCATGGACTCATTAATATACTTTTGGTTTCTCACATGTCGCAAATCGTTGATAGTTGGGAGGGTTTCCTGATCCAAAATGGCTTCACCCAGGTTGACGATACAACCAGGCCTCATTTAATTATAAACCACGGTTTGGACAAACCAGTGATCGAAAGTCAGGTCCTCAATTCACTTGATGGCTCTAAATTCAATGAATCAACTTCTATTGTTGATGAAACCCCTGTGGATAAGGGATTACCATGTAGATTTTCACCTATAAGATCTTTGGAACAGGTAATTGCCGAATTAAAATAAAAATATCACCCTGTGCCTATGAACGAATCTAATGTGAAGAGTAACAATAAATCTGTTGTGAAGAATTTCTTTGGAGGAAAGAAACATCAGACTTCGAATTTAAATTTTTGGAATAAAAAGGCTAGTCATTTAATTTCTAGAAAACTAAGAAATCAAAAGAGTAATCATCTTAGCTCGATCGATCCGTTCGAGATCGATGTTCTGTGTTCAGATCGAGAAATAGACGATTTCTTGGCTTCTGAAGACCCAGAAAATCAATGTCCCAGGAAAGAGGTTGTTACCCAGGTTGAAAAGTATGACTTTGTGTCAAATTGACCCCTATGTCTCAAGGGAAAAGAAGGTTTTTCAGGTATTGGTCACGACCTGGAACAAACCATAGGTAAAAATGAAGCAATCATTGTCGATTGTGTTCCACATCGGTCTTCCATTACCCCAGTGCACTGTGACAACTACCTCAACTGGATAGAGAATTGTTATAGAGATATTCCTCTCTTATAGGCTCAAGTTAAACGTTTGGCTGGTCATAATGCCCTATTGGAATGAGAGAGATTTGAATTGAAGGCACACATAGAGAGGGAAAACAAAATATCCAAGAAGTCTAGGAATATCATAATAAAAAACACAACCAGTTTTAAAGCCATTATAAATTTTGAACTGTCAGATCCTTATTTTGCTAATTTATAATGGTAAAACGATTTTTTTTTTCATTTTATTCCATTCTGTTATAAAAAAACTAAAATAGGGAGATTTAATTTGATTCATTTGCTAATAATAAGACTATCTACATAATCTATGATTATGTAGCCAGACTCTTTTGAATAATAATTAGTATTGTTATCTAAATATCAAATTGGTTTTGCTATCTACAGGAAATGGACGATTATGATGTTGATTGCATGGATCAAACACTTTAAATTATACTCCCAATTATTCAAATAGTTTCTGCCTCTTTATGTTTATAAAACTTTGGTTTATTTTTGACAAACCAACTCATGCATGAGTGGTTTCTATGTTTCACTATTTTTGTAATATTATCTGATTTTTGTGGATTCAACTCTATCTTGTATTGTAAGAGCATTTGAATCCTGAACTAGTTTAAATACTGGTCACTCTTAGTAGTGAGGGCATCTTTGGTTTGGACACATTATGGATATATGACTTTCAAGACTGATATGGAGAAGATGTTCACTCCTTCGCTTTAGACCGGTGTGGCTCCATTATGTTTTGCCTTTATCTTATAGAATGTTAATACGTTTATACAACTTTAGTCTTATCATCGTATGATATTTCATATTATTTCATCACTTTAATTATGTCCATAATTTACTCTCCTATATTACATATATGATCAATATTTCATTTAAATATCGTGGATTTATGTTGGATATTAGATGGTGTATTACATGAATGATTTGCATTAAGTTTCTTTTATTATAAGTGTTCATCATTATAAGATCACCAAATCTGTATATTTATTTGTTTACTATTATATTCTTGTTCCAAAACAACTTTGAGTTTGTTCTGGAATCCCGACACCATTCTATTACAGGTTTTCCTCATAGGAAGGACAACTAGGATCTTGAATTGTGCAGGGACATAGACTCAGTTTAGTTGATTAATTACAGGTTAGTTATTCGTATTTTTGTTCTTTAGTTATTTTATTCATCGATGAAATAAGAATAGTTTCAATTAGCTTTGACTGTTAATCTGTTCTTATTTCAAATGTTTTTGAATTAGTGTTCTTTAGTTCTTTAGGTTTTTAAATATTAAAAAAAATGTATGTGATTTCTTTATCTACTTCATAAACACTTCCAAAAAACATCTATTTCGCAAGATATCGAGTAAATGTCGCAAAATTTTATATACATTGTTTATAATCATATGCACATAGTCATCTTCCTTTTGTGATATTTGTAATTATTAAATTTATATCCTTAGTATTATAGATTTTTTAGATTAGTTTCCTTTCTTTTGTTATTTTTAGAACTTTAGTTGGCTAACGGAGCCATTAAAACCATCAGGTCATTTCATCCCAAACAACTTGGGTTATTTAGACAACCCCAGTCCGGATTTGACCTTCCAGTTAATGGTGTGTCAATTACGCCTGTTAACAAATGGTGCTAGAAGGAGGGCCTGAATTAAATTGATGGCACGTGGAGGTCAAAAGACTGCTCCCCCACACACTCACACTTTTGTCGTAATGCGTAGTCGCTCAAACAATAACATTGCACTTGAAACAGAAACTACCTCAAACGATAACCCTGAGATTCACGTTGAATCAGTGACACCAGTTCCTCAAGGGGACGATGTCCAAGAAATTGTTTGTCAGTCACTCATAAGGATGCATAGTGCCTTAGCCCGTATCATAAAACCCGGCAGGCCACTTAATCAACCCCTTGACTTCATGGATATCCAACAACATCTTCAAGTCACTGGTCTTCCCCAAAACCTTTTAGGTGGGAATACTACCAATCCTACTAAAACACTCATCCCTGGAGCGGGAGGATCCAATATTCCACCATCTCCACCTGATTCTTCTCCATCCTCTTCGGGAGGAGAGTCTTCAGACGAAGGAAACTCTTCATCATAACCATGTTAGCCTTCAACACCACCAACTCCCATGGAAAACCAAAATAATCCTGCCGGACCTTGGCTTGATCAAGATGTTGTGGCTATACCTGGACCCCAACACCCATTACCTAAGCATCTGGAGAAATGGCTGCCTAAATTCGATCCAGATTCAAAGCAATCCATTGAGGATCTCATCAATAAAATTATGTTGTCCATTAGACTCTGAGATGTTGAACACAAGGATGTAGTATGCAAATTATTTACTTATAATTTTGAGGTAAATGCCTCCACATGGTATTTTTCTCAACAACTCCAAACCATCGTCTCTTGGGACAAGTTCAAAACTTGTTTCTTGGAAAAATTTGGAGATGTTAAATCTCTGAATGTCTTGGTTATGGAACTCTCCATCTTAAAAATGAATACTAAGGAAAAAGTAAAGGACTTTAACCAAAGATTTTTGACGTTAAAGAACAAAATCCCTGTTGATTCGATGCCTGCAGAAAGTTTAATTGTTGCATATTATGCTAAATCCTTGCACAATAACATAGCCATATGGGTTAAAAGATTAAAAAAAAACACTTTGTTAGAAGCCTTTGAGGAGGCAAGTCAAATTGAGAAATACATATTGAGCTTAAAAGATAATCTTAATAGTGAAGCTGAAACATCCGCATCCTCCAAAAGGAAAACATAAATTCTCACTAGGCCTCCTCAAACTAAAAATCAACAAGAAACTTTAGACTTAGAGAGCTTGCAGAAAGATTTCCAAAAACTGTCCAATCAGGTCGTTGACTTGAAAAGATCAGTCGAGGGGGCATCCACAAGCAAAGTAAGTTTCAAACCTCCTTTCAAAAAGACTTTCCCTCCCAACCAGCCAAACCCGACCACAAAAGGTCTAAATTTCAAAAGTTTACAGTATGCTTTGCAAACTATCTTAGAAGCACATGATAATTTTGCTTTTGTTACTCCTAAAAATTTTGACGTCGCAGTTGAGGAAGAGTTTCCAGAAGAGGAGGACTCATCTTCCCTTATTTTCGGTCACTTGTCGGATAGTATCTTCCAAGCAAATTTCGAAATTATCCACCCTTACAACACAAGAAGCAAAACGCAAAACAAACCCCCTTCTTAAGTAAGTAAAAATATATTTCCGAAACAGTCAAAGAAAAATGAAATTAAACAAATCTTAGCAGCCCTAGTTTTAGAATACAATTTAATTCAAGATCTAAAAACATTGAGGGCTAAAATTTTTGTTTTTGAACTGCTGAAATTTCCCCTTATTTTGCATAAAATGCTTCAAAGCATCGCTGAAAACAGTAAAAAGAATGATCCTAGAAACAAGAAATCAATAGAAATTGATTCAAATGCAGCTAAAAATGTCCTAGCTAAAAAGACATCTAAACCTCTAGACATAAGGGACTTGGAAGAAAAACTATAGCAAATGTAGGAAAAATTGTTTTAGGACAGCAACAAAAAATCAACAGAATTCTATTGTTAACACTCGGAAAAATGTCCTACCCTTTTTGTTAACCTTTGAAATTTTTAATAGGAATGTACATAATTGTATGGTTGATTTTGGTACATCATCAAACATGATGCCTCTATCTATATGCCAAAAAATTAATGCAGAAGTTAAACCTTCTAATCTCAAAATCATTCAGCTAGATCAAACAAATGTTAAAGTAATTGGTGAGCTTAAGAATGTGTTGATTAGACTATCATCCAATCCTAAATTCTATCAGATAATTGATATTATCATTGTTGATATCCTTGAAGTTTATGGCCTTTTTTTTAGCAGAGATTGGTCAGAACAGTTGCATGGTTAGTTTTCCATAGATTGTTCTTACTTGTGGCTGCCTGAAAATGGATAGCCCAAAATAATCAGGATAAACAGAGAATGTTATCTCAAGCATATTGTAACGGATATGAATGATACAAATGAGCATTTCATTACATCTGCAAATTCATTTGAAACACAGGGAATGAATACCTTCTTTGGTAATTTCATGACCAATCTTCTATCACTGATCTTGGGCAACAATCTGAAGTTACGACCTATACTCAGACACCAACTTTTCCAACTATGCCAATTACTGTTGACGACGCACAAATTTGGTCCTTATACTTTGACGGATCCAAATCCAAATAAGGAGTAGGTGCAAGTTGTGTACTCATAGATCCTACAGGTAATAAGACTTTTATTGCTTGCAGGTTAGAGTTTGAATGTAATAACAACATGACCGAGTACGAAGCACTAATACAGGGACTTAGGAAAGCACTGGATATGGACGTCCAAAATTTGATAGTATTTGGTGATTCAGAAATCGTGGTTAAGCAGGTAAGAAACGTCAAACATTGCTTATCACTACATCTGAAAAGATACCAAACCGAGGTATGGAGTTTGATGCATAAATTTTTAGCATTTAACATAAATTCCATTCCCATATTGAGTAATTCAAAAGCTTATTTATTGGCCAATGTTGCTTCTAAACTATTTCCAGCTGAAGGTCTTTCCCCTAATGCATTTTCAATTGAACTGTTGTTCAGGCCATCGATCTCAAATAACATCACAAATTGGAGAGTATTCGATAATGACCATTAGATCATTAGTTTTCTGCATGTGGAAGACACCTTCCAAGGTGCAATCATTGATGAAGGAACTCATGATGAGAACCTCTGAAACTTCACAGTAATATCTAACCCTCAATCTCCTGAATCGACATCCGAGTTGGTAAACTCTATCCCCACATTTGTTGTGAGATTAGAGAAATTTTATGACTTGCATGATAAATTTAGAGGGGCAGTAAATTGTAAAACTAATAGTTCCTCTTTGATCTATGAAACGGTTAATTTAGGAACAAGGGATAATCCTCAAAACATTAATTTGGGAAAGGGATGTTCTGAGCAAGAAAGATCCGCTTTTATAAAGTTATTTAAATAATTTAAAGACATTTTTGCTTGGATGTATAATGACTTGAAAACATTTGACCCCAACATCATACAACATGTAATCCATATGAAACCCCAGACTCAGCCTTTTCAACAGAAATTGAGGAAGATGCATCCTAAATTAGAACCCACTATTAAAAGGGAACTAAACATATTATTGATTGTAAATATAATTTTCCTAGTTAGGCACACACAATCGGTGTCTAATTTAGTCCCTGTAAGAAAGAAAGTGGAAATTCGACTCTGTGTTGATTTTTGGAACTTGAACTGAGCATCTGATGAAGACAACTACCCTGTTCCTCCAATGGAACAAATTCTACAACAGGTGTATGGTTTCGAAATACTATCTCTACTAGATGGTTTTTCGGGATACAACCAAGTCCTTATGTCTCCCTCAAACCAGCTTAAAACCACCTTTCCTACCCCATGGGGGACTTACGCCTACAGGAAAATTACCTTTGGACTGATAAATGTCGGTGCCACTTTCCAAAGAGAAATGGATATTGCTTTCCATGGCCTCATTAACCAGTCATTCATGGTCTATCTTGATGATGTCACCGTCTTCTCTAAAAACAAGAAAGATAACTTGTCTCACCTTAGGGCTGTCGTAAAACAATGTCGCAAGTTCAACATATCTCTCAACCCTAAGAAATTGGTCTTTCCAGTAGAGCAAGGCAAACTGCTTGGATTTATAGTGTCTAAGGATGGAATTATTATTGACCCCGAAAGAACCCAAGCTATTGCTAAACTCCCCCCTCCTTCCAAAAAATCCATGTAGTCCTTTTTGGGCAAGATTAATTTCGTCAGAAGGTTTGTCCCAAGCTTCTCAAAAATAGTTAGACCATTACAAAATTTAATTAAAAAGGATTTTTTGTATCATTGCGGATCATAACAAAGTCAGACTTTCAATTCAATTAGAAAAGAAATAATAGAATCCCCTTCCTTGATGAGTCCTGATTTTTCTCAGGATTTCACTCTTTACACCTTTGCTTCTGATCGATCTTATGTTGTTGTGCTTACACATAAAAATGTTGAAAGCAATGAGATACCCATTGCCTTCATGAGCTCATATTTTAAAGGAGTAGATCATAATTACCACAGTAGATCAATAGGCACATGCTGTCTTCAAAGCAGTGAAACACTTACGGTCTTACCTATTGAAATCCAGAACCAAGGTTATTGTTCCTTACCTGGCTATAAGAAACCTGTTAGTAAAAAAGGAACTGGATGAGAAAAGGGAAAATTGGATGATGTCACTACAAGAATATGACCTTGAAATAACCCCTGTACAAATTTTTAGAGGTCAAGGCATGAGTAAACTAGTGGTTGATTCAATTGAAGAACAAGAAAGTCAAATAAACACCCTAACTGTGAATCAGCATAATGAAAAATACATCAACTGTGCACAAGCTACTGCTAATTCTTGGTATGAGAATATTAGATTTTATTTGACACATGGATATGATCCTGGCAATATTGATCCAAAAAACAAAAGATCACTTAGGCTTAAATCTGCATCTTTCCAGTTAATAAATGATGTAGTATTTCGAAGGAACTTTGATGGTGTTTTTCTGCGTTGTTTGGAAAAGTAAGAGTCAGAAAAAATGTTATCTGAACTTCATGTAGGTGAAGCCAGTGGTCACTTTGGTGGAGATACCACTGCCCACAAAGTGCTAAGAGTTGGGTACTATTTTCCTACTTTGTTTAAATATGCCCATACGTTGTCGCGTAAATGCATAATCTGCCAAAAGGCTGCAGGATGAGTAAAGAAGGAAACATTCCCTTTGCATCCTGTTACTATGGATTCACCTTTTCAGCAATGGGGCCTAGACATCATAGGACCAATTAATCCCTCTTCTTCATAGAAACACAAGTATATCATTACAACAACAGATTGTTTTACAAGGTGGTCCAAAGTTGTACCTTTAAAAGTGGTAAACACAAGTCAAGTAGTATCTTTTCTGAACTCTCATATCATCACTCGATTCAGCATTCCCGAATGTTTGGTTTTTGATAACGCCTCTTACTTTTCATCCCTTGAAATGAACATTTTTTCTCTGGAGAAAAGGATTAAACTGAAGTATTCAGCAAGCTACTACCCTCAAGGAAATGGCCTAGCAGAATCAACAAACAAAAATTTAATCAAGATTATTAAAAGGACAGTTTCAGAAAATCACAAGAACTGGCACAATGCACTGTATAATGCACTCTAGGTTGATAGGGTAACCTGAAAAGCCTCTATTGGTAATTCCCCTTTATTCCTCCTCTACAGAAGAGAAGAAATTATTCCCCCACATGTCTTACTTCCTTCCCTACAATTTTCACAAAAAGTTCAAGAAGAGGAGTGCACTCCTATAGAAAATCGAATAAATGCCTTATTAAAACTAGAGGAAGTGAGAACACATGCAAAGCAGAAACTGGATCAACACCATCAAATTGTAAAAAGGGTTTGATTCAAATTCATCTTCGGACAGGAATTTTGATGTCGAAGATCTTGTTCTCAAGTGGGGTAAATCCCACGAGGGTAAGGGGGAACATACCAAGTTTCAAAACCTGTGGTTGGGACCATTTGTAATTTCTAAAAAATTGGGTCCCAACTCTTTCCATCTGCATAATTTGGAGGGACAACCAGACACTTTCCCAGTGAATGGACAGGTACTTAAGAGGTATTTCAGCTAATGATTTTTGTTCCACTCTTTTGTAAATATTTTTTATTTTATTTTATGTTTTTTATTTTGGTTCTTTTTATTTTGCTTGATTTTGATTTATTTTCTAAATAATTATGTCTGAGTCACCATCTCATTTGTGGAAGGGAATCATAATTTCCGTTCATCATTAGCAGTTGATAACTTCCCAAACACCTGAGCAATAAGCGCTAAAACTTAGATCAACATAAGTGAATTTCTATTCAAATCAGTGTTTCTGGTTTCTCATTGAAATTACAAGTAGACATGATTGTCATTAATAAACTTCTAACGTTGTCCCTGTTTTGAGAAAAACAACTCAATTGTACATTCTCCTTCTCGAGATGTTTTCCTAACATAAATCTAAGTGTCCAAAGTATGATGAATATCAGAAAAAAGAAGAATAATTTTTTATCGAATTTTTTATGCCAAACTATGAGATTTTCAGTATCACCCTGCCCTCTTGAATATTATTAAGTTCCACAAATTATAAACAAATTCTAGAGAGTTGAAAGCACGGTAATGTGTGGGAAGTGTATGTAAACCTGTCGAGACGCTGAATAGGTCTGTTGGCAGTAGGTAAACACATACATGATACCAAGGCAACTTCGTTGGGGTACTGAACAGGCCTGCTGGCGACGAAGCAATGTCAGGTTTGAGAAGATCCTCAAGTCTGTTTTTCAATTTGATCAAAGTGCAAAGATGTCCCATATCATAACTGGATGACTCTTGGATAGAATAGAGGTACTAGAGTGGGTCAAATGAAATCCCTACTGAGGCTATGGACACCTACTGGCAACAGTGGCCCTGTCAACAATATCAAATTCAACTGCATAAACATCACTACACTCGTAATCTAAGTTAGATGCTAGATTACATTTTTTTAGACAAAAATAAATTTGATGCTAAACTGCGTTATTTACGAGTTATGATCGGAATGCTTGACCTTTTGTTAAATGTTTCTAAAAATTCTTTTCATATGACTTACCCTAACACGAATTTTCTGGTGATGCAGAGATAACTGCTTCGCCCAGTATGTCGCCATTGTTGGTAGCCACCAATGATTTTTTATTCTTTTTACAATCAAATTTCTCACAAAGAGATTATATCTTTTTGTAGCTGCCATCACCTTTCATTTGTAAATGTTTATGTTTCTGAGTTTCGAAGCGATGATTGGGTTAAGCTTACCTTATTGAGTTTTCATTTGCATTTTCATTTGTTTTGTTTTAAATTCATGACTATAAGCATGAATTTAAATATAAAACTTGGTCTTGGTTACATATCTTTTACCTTAGAAATATAATTTTAGAAGAAACCCATACATGGTTTAAACTCAAGTCATATGAACTTATTGATTAATACACTATCGAAATCTTTATGTATTATGGGTACCTTGACTTCATTGGTTCTATTGTTTATTGTTGATTTAATTTGTGAAATGTTAAATGCACAAAAACATTGGTAAACAGTGGATATAGTTTTCACGAGCTAAATTGTCATATCAGCATTCATATCAATTGGTACATGCATGATGTACCTATGTTTTCAATTCACTTTGTTGGCCTGAATATTAATGAGATCATTCATTATACAAATTGGGGTTTTGTACTATGGAGGGTTTATCACTCATCATGGGAAATGGTTCTTAGTTTTACGAGCCCTCTATTTTTCATTTTCCCTAAGTCTCATTTCCAAGTTATGACAGTCCCCAAACTTTGCATTTTTTGTGCCATTACAGTCCACTTAGACCTCTCTCTGCTGCTCGTCCGTTGGAAACCTAAACCTATCCCTTGTGATATCTTTTGTATCATTTTCAAAGTGGAAATGGCACATGTAGTTCGTATCGAGCCAAATGGGTTCCAAGCTCTCTTGTCTCATGATGACGCTATAGACAACCTGAAGGCTCATGGGTGGGATGTGTTCCTCAAGAATTTTGAAGGCTACAATCTCCAGGTTGCAAATGATTTTGCACACACTTTTGGAAAAATAACATTCTTAAGGCCAAGGTTGGGGATGTACAGTTAGAAATAACATAGGATTTCATAAGCAGGGTGACAATACTTGTTTTAGGGCCAAGGTCGGGGATGTACAGTTAGAAATAACATAGGATTTCATAAGCAAGGTGACAGAACTTCCATTGAAAGGAGAAAGGTGGTTTAAGAACACTAAGATAGATGATGTCCCATGGATTTTATTCATGGATTCCCACAAATCCACTTGTTGTACAAAAGGTACTCCCTTTACTTTTCTAAAACCTAAATGGCACAATCTCGTTTTAATTTTAAAACATCTCATTATATATGAAGGACGATATGGACTAGTATTTCTATACCACATTTGTTTGCTTATGATTTTCATAGGGTTTGAGTTGCATATCCATTTTTACCTATTAATGATCCTTTACAAAATGGCTAAGCACTACAAGCGACAGAGCGTAAATTCTCTATCTACTCTATTTCATCACAAACTCATTAAGATATTGTTGGTTTCTCACATGTCGCAAATTGGTGATAGTTGGGAGGGTTTCCTGATCCAAAATAGCTTCACCCAGGTTGACGATACGGTCAGCCCTCATTTAATTGTAAACCCCGGTTTGGACAAACCAATGATCGAAAGCTAGGTCCTCAATTCACTTGATGGATCTGAATTCAATGAACCAACTTCTATTGTTAATAAAACCCTTTTGGATAAGGGATTACCATGTAGATTTTCACCTAGAAGATCTTTGGAACATGTAATTACCGAATTAAAAGAAAAATATCACCTTGTTCCTATGAACGAATCCAATGTGAATAGTAACGATAAACCTATTGTGAAGAATTTCTTTGGAGGAAAGAAACAAGAGAGTTCGGATTTAAATTTTAGGAATAAAAAGGATGGTCATTTAACTTCTAGAAAACTAATAAATCGAAAGAGTAATCATTTGAGATTGATCGATCCGATCGAGATCGATGATCTGTGTTAATATAGGGAAATAGATAATTTCTTGGCTCGTGAAGACCCAAAAAATCAATGTCCCAAGAAAGAGGTTGTTACCCAGGTTGAAAAGTATGACTTCATGTCAAATTTACCCCCATGTCTCAAGGGAAAAGAAGGTTTTTCAGGTATCGGTCACGACCTGGAACAAACCACAAGTAAAAATGAAGCACCCCTTTTTGATTGTGTTCCACGTCGGTCTTCCATTACCCCAGTGCACTGTGACAGTTGCCTCAACTGGATAGAGCATTATTATAGAGATATTTCACTCTTACAGGCTCAAGTTAAACGCTTGGATGCTCAGAATTCCCTATTGGAATGAGATAACATTGAATTGAATGCACACACAGAGAGGGAAAACAAAAGATCTAAGAAGTCCAGTAATATCATAATAAAAAACACAACCAGTTTCAAAGCCATTATAAATTCTGAACTGTTAGATCCTTCTTTTGCTAATTTCTGATGGTAAAACAATTTTTTTTTCATTTTATTCCATTTTGTTATAAAAAAATAAAATAGGGAGATTTAATTTGATTTCATTTTGCTAAAAATAAGACTAGCTACAGAATCTATGATTCTGTAGCCAGTCTCTTTTGAATAATAATTAGTATTGTTATCTGAATATCAAATTGGTTTTGATATTTATAGGAAATGGACGATTATGTTGTTGATTGCATGGAGCAAAGACCTTGAATTATACACTCAATTATTCAAATAGTTTCTGCCTCTTTATGTTTATAAAACTTTGGTTTATTTTTGACAAACCAACTCATGCATGAGTGGTTTCTATGTTTCACTATTTTTGTAATATTATCTAATTTTTGTAGATTCAACTCTATCTTGTATGGTAAGAGCATTTGAATCCTGAACTAGTTTAAATACCGGTCACTCTTAGTAGTGAGGGAATCTTTGGTTTGGACACATTATGGATATATGACTTTCAAGACTGATATGGAGAAGATGTTCACTCCTTGGCTTTAGACCAGCGTGGCTCTTGCCCATTATGTTTTTCCTTTATCTTATGGAATGTTAATATTTTTATACAGGTTTAGTCTTATCATCGTATGATATTTCATATTATTTCAGCACTTTGATTATGTCCATAATTTACTATCCTATATTACATCTTTGATCAATATTTCATTTAAATATCGTGGATTTATGTTGGATATTGGATGGTGTATTGCATGAATGATTTGTATTAAGTTTCTTTTATTATAAGTGTTCATCATTATAAGATCACCAGATCTGTATATTTATTTGTTTACTGTTATATTCTTGTTCCAAAACAAATTTGAGTTTGTTATGGTAATGTTGGCACCATTCTATTACAGGTTTTCCTCATAGGAAGGACAACTAGGAGCTTGAATTACACATGGACATAGACTCAATTTAGTTGATTAATTACAGGTTAGTTATTCGTATTTTCATTCTTTAGTTAGTTTATTCATCAATGAAATAAGAATAGCTTCAATTATCTTTAACTGCTAATTTGTTCTTATTTCAATTATGTCTGAATTAGTATTCTTTAGTTCTTTAGGTTTTTAAATATTAAACAAAATGTTTGTGCTTTCTTTATCTACTTCATAAACACTTCCAAAAAACATCTATTTCTCAAGATATCTAGTAAATCTCGCAAAAATGTATATACATTGTTTATAATCATATGCACATAGTCATCTTCCTTTTGTGATATTTCTAATTATTAAATTTATATCCTTAGTATTATAGATTTTTTAGATTAGTTTCCTTTATTTTGTTATTTTTAGAACTTTAGTTGGCTAATGGAGCCATTAAACCGGTCAGGTCATTTCATCCCAAACGGCTTGGGTTATTTAGACAACCTCTATCTGGATTTGACCTTCCAGTTGATGGTGTGTCAATTACGCTCGTCAAAAAGGCCCCTCTTGGGTGAGACATGCCTTCTTTAGGGAGGGAGGCCACTTTCATCCACTTTACCCCGTTTGTGTGCATATTGGTCGTTTGATTTTTGGTGTGCTCTTTGATTACTAGTTGGCACTAGGAGTTTATACCGAGTTTTCATTAT
>JZKD02S1763922.1:479228-504086 GCA_000966675.3 Picea glauca
GAGCCCATACTCAAAAGGGTGCTTATTCTACTTATTACACCCCATCTGTGTATCCTTCATCCTTCATGCCGGTTCCATCAAAAAATTTTCCCCTGGCGAGTCCACATATATCCCCAGGTCTGTCCTATGGGGAGAATCAGTTTTATGGTTTGGGATACCCTCTTCACGGAACCCCTTCACATGGGGGAAAAATATATCCTCACTTGAATTATCTTTATCATACCTCTATCTCTTTGTAAACTTCAGTGATGATTCCCATACAATCATCTTTGGACCAATTAGGCGGAGGATACTGCCTTTCCGGACAGAGACAAGGGGTAAACTAGGACCCTTCCTGGCATGCAATGTGCCAAATCCAATATTTCCCTAGACATTGGTATAAAATGCCACAACCCACCACCACTAGTCCAGTCTCTACCAGTCATATTGGAGCTCCATCACCAACCTCTACCAGTCATGTTGGAGATGGGTCGACAACCTCTGCAAGTCATGTTTATAACCTGCACTCAATCGTTGCTAGTCATGTTGGGGGAATCTCTCTAGTCACCACGAGTCATATTAATTTCATATCTCCAACCTCTGTACATCATGTAGGAGACGACTCTCTCACCTTTTCCAGTCACGTTGAGAGCATGTCACCATCCGTCGGGAACGATGCTAGGGGCATCGAGAAGCCTAGACACCTTAGACGTAAGCCTAAATTCCTTTGCAAGACTTGTGAAGGAGATCACCTTACTCATTTATGTCCTGCTATGACTGGGATACCAGAAGCATGGCTCTCACCTAAGGGCCCTCTGGGTTCTGAAATGTTTGTGTTTTCCCTACACCCTGTTTCTCCCTTGATTGACACAGTGGTTATTTCATTGCAATCCTCTCCTAACCATACCCCCGTTGTCGAGGGTGATGTGTCCCCTATCCCTATTATCTTGTGTCCTCTTCAACCTATAATTAAAGAAGTGGTCGTACCAGTGCAATATTTTATCATTCCAACTCTCCTTTTGGAGGGTGATGCATCCTTCAACCATATCGTCAACATTCATGATAATTCTCCTTTTGAACATGAGATATTTTTTCTCTCCCTGATTACTCTCCCTACAATTCTTGAGGAAGTTCCCTTCAATTGGGATGTTCTTGTGGGAAATACAATGCCCCCTCCTATGTATTTTCCAGTAAGAGACATTATTTGTTATATCACGAAGATGATAACCTCCGCTAGTGCTTTATCCTCACCGACTTGGAGAGATTTGGGTTTTCCCAAACTTATGTCGGTCATTCGTACTATATTGTCATTCCACAGAAGTCCAACACAAGAGCTTTGTCTTCCCCTGTGACTTTCCACCTAGAAACTCCCAAGTGAGTCTGATTTAAGCTCTTTTCCGACTCGTCTAAAAACCAAAAATATTTCCAAGTGAATTTGTCCCTTTCACACTCGTTAATTAGACTTGAAAGGTTGTGAGTCTTAGTTAATCTTTTTTCTGACTCACTTTAAAAAAGTGAAAATATTGTCGAGTGAACTTATCTCTTTCACACTCGTAAATTGGATTTGAAAGGATGTCTATTTGGCACAAGTTTATCCCTTTTTCACACCAAGTAGACTAAATGTCATGAAAAAGGACATTTTTTGGCATCAAGTTGTCATTGGATCTCATGCCCCTTCTTGCAGTATTGAACCTATAGTCAGTTCTCACTTTTGGTTATAAACCGTTTGCCTCAACAATTTTTGCATCCTTAACCAAGTTAAGCTCTTGTTAATTGGACTTGAAAGGTCGTGAGTCTTAGTTAAGCTCTTTTCTGACTCATTTTAAAAAAGCAAAAAGATTGTCGAGTGAACTTGTCTCTTTCACACTCGTAAATAGGATTTGAAAGGACTTCTATTTGGCACAAGTTTATCCATTTTTCACACCAAGTAGACTAAATGTCATGAAAAAGGACATTTTTTGGCGTCAAGTTGTCATTGCATCTCATGCCCTTACTTGCAGTATTGATCCTATAGTCGGTTCTCACTTTTCGTTATAAATTGTTTGCCTCAACAATTTTTTCATTCTCAACCAAGCATAGCCTTGTTTATATCCTTCGCAATTTGACACCCTATACATAGGAGGGAACATTCCCCCGAGTGTCCATCTCCCGCATGCATCTTCTTGAATTGAGCATAGGTATGTTCCGTAGTTAGAATTAGTTTTGTTTACTTGCGACACTTGTTTCCTCCTCTGTATCATAGCATTCATTTGTCTATGAAAAAACAAAAAAAGACGAGCGAGAAGGGGGTATTATCTTATATTGGCAACAGTTGTTTCGCCTTTGAACAGAGCATGAAGTTATTGAGTCCATTTGTCATCATAATTTTAGGGTTTAGCATGGCCTTAGGAAGCTGAACTCATTATAGAGAATCTTCTCTATCGATTGGTTACTCTTCTGGTCCATATAGAGATTTCCATTTATGCCTCCTGCATCTCATGGTTTCATTATTGAGTCTATGATGTTAGAGTCTTCCATATGTCTCATGCTCTTGTTTAAAGGAATTCTATCAACCTGTGTTGGCCATTCCTCAAAACTCTTGACTTTGTATGACGGCCATACCCTCAGTTTGTCTCAGAATCATGTGATATCGTATTCCTATCATGCATCTTGGCCCTACTTTCATCATTGGTAGGTAACCTTGAACCCAACAATTGACATTTCATCATTGTTCGTTGACTGGGTGGTTTCCCTTATGTTTGATGAAAAGACATATATTAACACATTGGGATTCATGCAGTTTCTTGGACTCCATTAGCCTTATTAGTGGTTTCCTCACCTTTGTCAGTAGTTTTCCTCATTGGCTTCTATTAAGAGGGTCCTTTTTGTGTACCACTTTCACTTGGAACACACGAAAGATGCACAAGGTCGTTGGTTCGTGAACATGTTCTTCATCTGATTTCCTCTAAATCATGAAGCTCCTGCTTTGTACCTCGTTCTGAATAATGAGAGATGCCTCAATGCTCTTCTTTCAGTGGGTCTCCTTCCATCGACTTCAGCTCATCTATTCTGGAAATGGGACCTAGAGTCTTATGAGTACCTTGAGGCTTGCAATCATTAGTGGCAGGTTCTCTCACCATTGATAGTTGGGAGTACATCAATGTCTCTTGATCGATGGATTCTTTAGGTGTTCGACCCCGACTCCTTTATTCACACTTGTAAGAATGTAATTGGTGCCTTGATATCTACTTTCATTATCGGTAAGTTGTCTCAAGTTTGTTAATGGTATACCTCAACGACCGATAATCAAACGATGTCTCATTATGTTCAACCTCAACTCCTTTATTCACATGATGTAGACTTGCACCCTTGGCAGATTGTGTAGAAGACTTCAAGACATCAGTATGTGGCCATAGATTTCCTGAGTTGTTGCTTCCTTTTCATTGGACCAGTACCTATATGACTTCAATGATCATGGGATATCAGATTGTACTCCATTGTATACAAATATCTTCATATTGGTTTTGAGACTGGTTCTATTGGGCATTGTTCTTGACTATGATAGCCTTTGGCATGTAACCACATTTGTATTTTCCTATTCATGGCCACAGATAATTGTTTGGTATATTTTCACATGGATCTATAGTGTAATTCAAATTGGCAAACATGTATGCAAAGTCAGTGCAGAATGTAATGAGCAACTAGTTCTTCCAGTTGGTTCCCCATCACTCCACTTCTAGGTTGTTTATAATGTATTTCGTCTAGCGCAGATACTCCTGTGACCTCACACATTAAGGGGCATCTGTTATAGAAAGATTTTCCTCACCCTATGCAATATTGCAAAGAAGGCCTTTTTCCATTTCCCTATGTAGACTTGTCATCCCTTTTTGC
The DNA here is from genome assembly GCA_000966675.3 of Picea glauca. Classification (NCBI taxonomy): domain Eukaryota; kingdom Viridiplantae; phylum Streptophyta; class Pinopsida; order Pinales; family Pinaceae; genus Picea; species Picea glauca. The sequence goes on from JZKD02S1763922.1 coordinate 483,078, forward strand.
AAGTTCCAGAGCTAAAAAATACATTTTTCCCACATGTACGCACCTTGCCTACTATACAACATGCATATATGCAGGTTGATCCACTACAACCCGCGTAAGTTAGGATTTGTGCCAAAAAATGAAAAATGGAGTCGGGTTTCCATGTCACGATAGGAGATCTATGATCCTTGGCCTTCCATATACTCGAAACGTTCTGAATCGACACTTCAATTCCATTTGAAGGATATAAATGGGCCAATTCCGAGCTATGGAAAGAAATAGAAAGAATTCAACTTTGAGAGAAAAGTTACTCTAGATAAATTATTTACTTCATATTGAGTCTGCATCCCTTTGTCCTTTAAGTCTGAACACAATGTTCAACCCCCAAGCTCTTCCCTTATTGATTAAGAGTTCCATTGTCTCTCTTTTATGAGCTTGTCTTTGGTGGAGGATTGAAGTGGTGGAGGCCCAGCTGGAAGGAACTTAGTTTCTCAGTTTCGAACCATGCTGACATGGAAGTCTATAACATTTTCACTTTTGTTGATCATATATTATAGAAAAACTATTTTCCTGTCCAATTGATATCTTGAAAATAATTGAATTATTATTCCATGGGTGTATTTGTCATGTTTATTAATGGATTATGCTATTGAATGTGCTAACATCATTTATTATCACCATATGCTTTATTTGCTTGGTTGTTGAGGACTAGTTGCAGGTATCTTGCTTTGGGTCAAGTGCTCAACGATGGACTTCATCGAGCGTCTGGACGAGGTAGGCCTTTTATCTTGTCTTGCTAGCATATTTGTTTACATAGAATACTTGAGAATAGGGTTTATTTCTGCAGTCATTTCTGTCTGTTGTGGTTTACCCTAACCATAGAGATATTTTCCTTGTAACATAATTGACAACCATATTGGGGATTGAATCTCCTTTCTTAGGGTTTGGAGTGTTTTTCTCCTTAGATTTCTCTCGTTCCTATTCCTTTTCTTGTCATATCATTGCTTGATAGCCTCTATTCACTCTAGGTCTTTGTTTTTCATCCTCCTCCCTTACCTGGCTTTGCTTTTGAAACATATACGTGGTTTTTGGCTTGATAGTCATGTATATATGTGTGTTGTCCCACTGCAAGTTGCGTAGATACGCTATGTTTCCTTGAACATTCGCGCACATCAGCCTTCTTTTCTTGTTTGTTGGGTTTAGTGGTTGTTGGGTGGGATTTGATGTTTGTTGAGTCTTCTTGGGTCTCTGTAGTAATTGTCAAGTGTTTGTGGGATGACAAGAAACTTGTCTGGGGTTGAATATTTGGGCAGAGTCTTTCTCATCACCTTTTCATTTTGATTGTCCTTGTACATTGGGATGGGTGTTCTGCTCCTTGGTATCCTACTTGAGTTATCTCTTTATATAAACAGTAGAGGTTTTATATATCAAGTTGTTGTTCAGTCCATGCATTTTCATTTTTCTTATATTTGAAAATACAAAAATGTTAGGCATTTTACATTGCTTGAAATTTTGATCTTTTGAGTCTTTGTCATTAGCTTAGTGCATGTAATGAAAGATTGCATTTTTACTTCAGAATTGCAATGTTGAAATTGAAAATTGCATTTATTTTAGGAAGCATATCATTCATTGAAAATTGAAGTTAGGATTTTGCATTGTATTCATATTTACTTTACTTGTTGATTCATAACATCATGACTTTTGCTACCATACCTTTTTGAGTAAGAATGTCCATTAAAAGTAACACTATAATTTAAAATTGATTAGTCATGACGATTTTATTTTCTAGGGTGCACAACCTAGATTAGGATTTAGTGCCTTGGAATAGGATTTTGTGAGTAAACTTCTCCAAGGCAATTAAATCAACATATGTGTCTGACAAAGGGAGTGGAGAAATCCATTGTATAATTGGTAATATCAGGAGGCTTTGCTCACACCGGAGTTAATCATGAGGTTGCGTGAGATTGGCTAAAGGGATATCCCACCTATACATTCTTAGCGTCAGAGATATTTCTAGGGATCTATCGTATCTGGGGATCTTGCTAGTTCCTTTACCTATATGAGAGGTAGTACTTTCAAGGTTTCGAGCTTTGCTACCCTGCCCATACGGTGGACCTGACTTACGAATACTCCCATGTGCATCAGTTATACATTGGTTTCTTAATTTTTTGACTTAGGTGCCACATAGGTTACTTGTAGGGGTTATCCTATAGGTACCATGGGTCAGATAAGGGTCGGACAACACACAACCTTTATGGAGGATTACCTCTCCGGGGGGAACTGACCGACTAGTTGTTAAGCCCACAAGGGCCCTTATAACTGATTATTTTACCTCCAATATTTAGCAGGGAGTCTCAGGCCCCTCTTAGGCAAGACATGCCTTCTTTGGAGAGGGAGGCCACTTTCATCCACTTTACCCCCATTTGTGTGCATATTAGTTGTTTGATTTTTTGTGTGCTCTTTGATTACTAGTTGACCCTAGGAGTTTATACTGATTTTTCATTATCATGGATAGTTGAGTTCCTTCGACTCCATCTTTTACTGCTACTCCCCCATGATGTTCACTCATTTCATGGGAACTAATCATTCCTCTTTTCATAATAGTATGTAGAACTATGATGCTCAATCCATGCCTTAGGTCTCTGGTCATTTTCATGTTAATATGTTGAATGTTCCTTCAACGTTTCCATCCTCTCCCTAGCCCACTTATAGGAATACTAGCATTGGATCTGGGGGTACCATGGCCCCGATGCCTACATATTAGTTTGATATGATTCATGTCCCTCAACCAACTTTCACGGTGGGAGGATGGAACCTCCCCTCTTACCGATCCAGTCCTAGCTATGCTCTTTCAGGAGCCCATACTCAAATGGGTTCTTATTCTACTTATTACACCCATCTTTGCATCCTTCATCTGCCATGTCAGTTCCATTGAACATTTTTCCCATGCAAAGTCCACATATATCCCCAAGTTTGTCCTATGGGGAGAATCAGTTTTACGGATCGGTCTATCCTCTTCACGAAACCCCTTCACATGGGGGAAACATATATACTCACTTGAATTATATTTATTATACCCCCATCTCTTCACATACTTTAGTGATGATGCCCGTACAAGCCTCTTCAGACCAATTAGGTGGAGGATACTACCTTTTTCAGACAGGGACAAGGGGTAAACCAGGACCCTTCCTGGCCTGCAATGTGTCAAAACCAATATTTCCCTAGACCTTGGTATCAAATGCCATGACCCACCACCACTAATCCATTCTCTACCAGTCATACTAGAGCTCCATCACCAACCTCTACCAGTCATGTTGGAGATGGGTCGACAACTGTTGCAATTCATGTTGATAACCTACACTCAGTCATTTCTAGTCATGCTGGGGGCATCGCCCTAGTCGCCACAAGCCATATTAATGTCATATCTCCAACCTCTGTACATCATGTAGGAGACAACTCTCACACCTTTTCCAGTCATGTTGAGAGCATGTCACTAGCCATCGTGAACAACGTTGGGGGCATAAAGAAGCCTAGATGCCTCAAATGTGAGCCTAAATTCCTTTGAAGGAATTATGAAGGATATCACCTTACTCGTTTATGTCCAGCTACGGCCAGGATACCAGAAGCATTTCTATCACCTAAGGGCCCTCTAGGTTCTGAAATGTCTGTGGTTTCCCCACACCATGTTTCTCCCTTGATTGACATGGCAGTAATGTCACTGCAATCCTCTCCTGACCATACCCCCATTGTTGAGGGTGATTTGTCCCCTATCCCTATTATCTCTCATCCTCTTCAACCTAGAATTGAAGAAGTGGTCGTACTAGTGCAATCTCTGATTAGTCCAACTCTCCTTTTGGAGGGTGATGCATCCTTCAACCATATTGTCAGCATTCCTAATAACACTCCTTCTAAACACGAGAGATTTTTTCTCTCCCTGAGTACTCTCCCTACGAGTCCCGAGGAAGTTCCCTTTTATTATGATGGTCTTGTGGGGTATCTAATGCCCCCTCCTATGTCTTTTCAAGTAAGAGACATTATCTGTTATATCATGAAGATGATAACCTCCGCTAGCGCTTTATCCTCATTGACTTGGAGAGCTTTGAGTTTTCCCAAACTTATGTCGGCCATTCATAAGATACTGACATTCCACATAAGTCCAGCATGGGAGCCTTGGCCTCCACCATGACTTGCCACCTATAAACTCCCAAGCGATTCTGATTTAAGCTCTTTTTTGAATCGTCTAAAAATCAAAACAATTGTCGAGTGAATTTGTCCCTTTCACACTCGTTAATTGGACTTGAAAAGTCGTGAGTCTTAGTTGATCTCTTTTCCAAATCGTTTTAAGAAAGAGAAAAGATTGTCGAGTGAACTTGTCTCCTTCACACTTGTAAATTGGATTTGAAAGGACGTCTATTTGGCACAATTTTATCCCTTTTTCACACCAAGTAGACTAAATGTCATGAAAAAGGACATTTTTTGGCATCAAGTTGTGATTACATCTCATGCCCTTAATTGCAGTATTGAGCCTATAATCGGTTCTCGGTTTGCGTTATAAACTGTTTTCCTCAGCAGGTTTTGCATCCCCAACCAAGAAGAGCCTCATTTATATCCTTCACAATTTGACACCCTATACCCAGGAGGGAACATTCCCCCGAGTTTCCATCTCCCGCATGCATCTCCTTGCATTGAACATAGGTATGTTTCGTTGTCGGAACTAGTTTTTCTTACCTGCGACACTTGTTTCCTCCTATGTATCATAACATTCATTTGTCTATGAAAAAAAATATATATATGGGAGGGAAGGGAGTATTATCTTATATTGGCAGGAGTCATGTCGCCTTTGAATAGAGCACGAAGTTATTGAGTCCATTTGTCATCATAATTTTGGGGTTTACTTAGGAAGTTGAGATCATTATAGAGACTCTTCTATACCAAATGGTTACTCTTCCAGTTCCTATAGAGAGTTCCATTGATGCCTCCTACATCTCATGGTTTCATCATTGAGTCTATGTTGTCAGAGTCTTCCATATGTCTCATGCTCTTGTTCAAAGGAAGTCTATCAACCTATTTCAGGCATTCCTCAAAACTCTTGACTTTGCATGTTGGCCATACCCTCAGTTTGTCTCATAATCACGTGATATTTTAGTCCTATCATGCACCTTGGCCCTACTTTCATCATTGGTAGGTAACAACAGTTGACATTTCATCATTGGTCGTTGACTGGGTGGTTTCCCTTGTGTTCGAAGGCAAGAAATCTATTCACACATTGGGATTTGTGCAGTGTCTTGGATGCCATTATCCTTATTGGTGGTTTCCTCACCTTTGTCAACAGTTTTCCTCATTGGATTCTATTCAGAGGGTCCTTTTTGTGTACCTCTTGCACTTGGCACATGTGAAAGTCGCATAGGTTTGTTGGTTTGTGAACATGTTCTTCGTCCGATTTCCTCCAAATCATGAAGCTCATGCTTTGTACCTTTTGCTGAATAATGAGAGATGCCTTAATGATCTCTTTTCAGCGGGTCTCCTTCCATCAACTTCAGCTCATCTATTCTTGAAATGGGACATAGAGTCTTATGAGTACCATGAGGCTTCCAGTCATTAGTGGAAGGTTCTCTCACCATCGACAGTTGGGTATACATCAATGTATCCTGATCGATGGATTCTTCAGGTGTTTGACCCTGAATCCTTTATTCACACTTGTAAGAATGCACTTAGTGCCTTGATACCTACTTTCATTATCGGTAGGTTGTCTTGCGTTTGTTAACGGTATACCTCAATTACCAATAATTAAACTATTTCTCATTATATTCGACCTCAACTCCTTTATTCACACGATGTAGACTTGCGCCCTTGGCAGATTGTGTAGAAGGCTTGAAGACATCAGTATGTGGCTGCAACTTTCCTGAGTTGTTGCTTCCTTTTCATTGGACCAGTTCCTATATGAATTCAGTGATCGTGAGAGATTAGATTGTTGTTGGCATATTTGGCAAGCATGAGTGTGCTTTTCATTGATGGAAAGAACAAAAGGCGGAGCAGAAAGAAGCAAATGGATATTAAAGCTCATGAGAGTTAACAAATCAAGATCAAAAGCTCATGAGAGTTAAGAGATGGTGTGATAAAACTCAGAACAAATCGAGATCGTGGGATATGCAAGCTAGATCAACAACACTGATGCATTACGGGGAGAGAAAGTTGAATTAAACTACTCACCATTTACAACCCCTCAATCCTTCTAGATTGTCAGATCTCATAGCTTCGAAGATATACGAATGTGGTTGATCCAACAAACAATGCATTTAAGTCATATTAATTTGTGACCGTCGAATGCGCAATCGCCAGATCAATGACAAAGATAAATTGTGGAGATCGGAAGGATAATTAAACGTCGTGCTAGTTCCAATCCTGCAATCAATCAGGACCATCCGATCTTATAGCTTCAAAGATCAATGATTGTGGTTGACTCTACAATAGTGCACATCTTCTCATTGCGGATTTTGGGTGACGAGTTAAAAAACTTGCAGATTATGGTTATGTAATCATTCTTGATCGTGGATCTGCTTCAAGAATCTTGACAATCGTCGGATCACTCTCAAGTGGAAAGACAGGATAAGCCAGCAAAGCCACATCGCAGAAATATCGAGTCGTCGATCTAATTTCATGATCAATGAACAACATTCACTTTGGGTCTAAAGATGTGAGGAGGTTACACTCTGGAGTGCTTGAGATTTGAGAATTCGATTATATGAATCCCCATGAGCCTTCAGATCACTTTCAAGTGGAAGGATAGGATAAGCTAGCAAAGCCACAATGCTGACAGATAAAGCCGTCGATATAAGATCCTAATCAACGAACAACATTTAGCTTAGGTTTAAAGTTGCAAGGATCTTACGCTCTAGAAGGTTTGAGATGTGAAATACCCAAAGCCCGGAAATCCAAAATGAATGAGGACCGTCGGATTTGGAGGACAAACAAGGATCGTTGGATCATGGTCATTGGTCATGAAATAGACCACGTCGATAGACCACGTTAGCAAAAGGGCATAGTGGCAGACCACTTCAAAAGTCCACATCAACAGTCTACGTCAGCAAGGACACGTGGCATAGTCAGAGAACGACAAGTGTCAAGTTGAAATCAACATTTCAGGTATGTTCAAATTATGAATCTGAGTGACATGTGGTATCTTCTCAGCTCGCAACACGTCATCAAGTGACGCAAGAGTTATGTCACTATGAGAGTTTTACCACAAGTACTTGCCCAAATACCTGAATTCTTGAATGTCGAAGACCTGAAGTGGACACGAGACGTTCGATATGAAGATCACTTTGGGAGCAGTCTCATCCATCGATCTACTAGAGTGCAAGGATAGTGTAATTGAAAACGTTAACCGACAGCAAGCAGTCTCCACCGTCTAATGACTAACTCAACAAATGATCACTCCGGAGGAAAGAACAAGTTGAGATTTGAAAGCTCTACAATCCGGAGACCTGAGGAGATCTTGACTGTTAATCTGAGAGGGACACGCATCAAAGGCCTGTCAGCTTCAGAAGATTGACATACAAATGAAAGAAAGGGTTGAGAATCTAAATCTTCGAAGTTCGAATACCCGAAGGAGATCTCAATCGTCGATATGATGTTGGGTGTACTATCAATCGTTGATCAAAACACAATGGAAGGATAGCGTAAGCATAATAGATGAATTCGCGGAGTAAAAGGTGGCCATCCATCTCATTGCTTGATTAAGTCCTGGCTGTCGGATTAAGAAATGAAGGATAGATGTAAGGATCGAATATAACCATTGATCTAGTTCAGAGATATAAATGTGAACTATCTTATCTGTTTGGCGATATTTTATTCGGGAGATTTCAAAAGTTGGAAGTCACGAAGACCCGAAGGGAAAAGTGTCGAAGTTATGGCAGTCGTCCATTTCAGGAGATTGAATCGTGACCATTGAATTGATAAGCGCTCGATAAGCCTAAGCATATGGTCATCACCAGTGATCACGTGAAGGAAGGGGCTTAGGGGCTGAAGAAGCTATAATAGACTGGTCGTAACTGACAAAGAAGACAAAGAGTTTTGACTGCCAAAGAAGCTAAGGAATCTTAGCATAATGCCCACTGATGATGAACACATGAATTAAATTTCCAGAGAAGACAAAGAGTTTCCATGATGATCAGGCAGAGGACTCGATGTCAGAAAGAGATGTAGAGCAGAGAAGTGAATTGATTATGTTGGTTAGCCATGTAGTTGTGAGGAAGAGACGCAATGAAGAGCATGCAGAGGCATAGCGCATAGAAGGGAGATGGTGCACAATGCATAAAATGTAGAAGAATAGAAATCACAAGGGATGCGAGTAGAGAGAGACTGATGCAAGGAGAGAAGGTAGAACAATGATGAGACTGGTAATCCATAGATAAATTTTGTATCACTGTGATAAATTGAATAAAATCAAAGATTTATATTTCAAGGTGCTAGGGAGGTGCTAGGGAGGACTATTGTCCTCAAAGGTTCAAGGAGGTGCTTGAACACAGGGAGTTGTAGCTTCCATCTGGTTGTAGCCAGGAAAAACAGGGTGGTAGGGTGGTGCAAGGGAGAACTATTGTTATCTGTTATATAGGTTGGTGCCTATGTAACTGGAATTTGGTGCTTTCATCTAGTTGGTGCTGGAATACTCAGGGAGTTGTTGCTTCCTTCTAGTGGGTGCTAGAGAAACCAAGGATTTGGTGCTTCCTTCTAGTGGGTTCTAGAGAAACTAGAGATTTGGTGCTCTCAGCAAGTTGTTTCTTGTAAAACAAAGGTTGTAGACTCAGGAGGAGTTGGAGCTCATAAGAATGATAATGTAAAGAAAATAAATATTACATATCATATCAAGAAGAAGAGATTTTTCCCTTTATGGGTTTCCTCAGGAAATATCTTTCTCTGTATATTTCATGTGTATGATTGATGTTGAATACTCCATTGCTTACCTCCCTGCATTATTTCAATTTTCATTGAGTGTTTTGTAAAGAGTGTAAAATAGGCATAATTATTTAAGCACAGTAACAACTGATTCACATGCCCCCCCTCTTAGTTGGCCAACAATTGGTATCAGATCTCATTCCTTTTATATAAGGGAAGATCCTAGATCTTAAACATGACTAGTCATGAAGGAAATTCAACCAATAAGGCCCCCCTATTCAATGGAACAAACTTTACCTTCTAGAAATTTAGGATGAGAACCTACATAATGGCTTTAGGTGCAAATGTATGGGATGTGGTAGATACTGGTTATGTAAAACCAGTTGTATTAGCTTCTAAGGATGACAAGCTAGAATTCAACTTCAACGCTAAGTCTATGAATGTTATTCTAAGTGGGCTTGCAGAAGCAAAATTTGTAAAAGCTATGCACTTAGAATCTGCCAAAGAAATGTGGGACAAAATCATCAATAGTTATGAAGGTAATGAGAAGGTAAATGATGCCAAGCTTCAAACCTACAAATAACATTTTGAACAACTAAAGATGAAAGAGGATGAAACCTTTGGGAAGTACTTTCTGAGAGTTGAAGAACAAGTAAATGCAATGATAGGACTTGGTGAAAAAATTGAGGATGTCGCTTTAGTTCAAAAAAATTTGAGATCTCTGCCAGATAGGTTAAACCCAAAGGTCTCTGCTATAGAAGAACTTAATGACATAAAATCTCTATCTATTGACCAACTCCTAGGAACTCTGTCTGCCTATGAAATGAGGATAGGTAAAGATAAACCCACCTCTACAGAAGCATCATTTATAGAATATATGAATGAGGATTCTAAGCCTAATAAAATTGAAGAAAAAATTGTGAGAAGAATAAAGAAAGGATCAAGAAAGTACCAAGTCAAATTTCCCTTCAAATGTTTTAATTGTGTAAATATAGGTCACTTTTCATCTAAGTGGCTACACAAGAAACATGATCAGAATTTTGAAGGAGAAAAGAAGTAAAAACCCAAGAGAATTGGTAAAAATAAAAGTCTATGTGTAAATAATGATGACTCTTTAGAAGACACGGATAGTGAATCTTCCTATGAATATAAGATTAATCACTTTATGCTTATGGATAAAGAGGATTCTTATAATAGAGGCACAGGAAGTGGTGTTGGTGATGAAGAAGTTGTGGTTGACTTGGAAGGAGAACTGATCAGTTCTCTAGAAGAAATTGCTAGACTTGGATCTAAGAAGAAAAAGAAAAAACAATTCTTAATACAGTTTGAGAGAGACAATAAAGGACCTAATGAAGACTTTTCCCTGCTAAAAGTGGAATTAGAAGAGGAAAAGAAAATAGAGGACATTCTGAAACAACATCTATCAGAAAAGAAGGAAAGATGTGAAGCCTTGGAAGAAGAGGTAGTAAAAACCAAAAAAGAGATGGAGAATTTTAAAACATTGTATCTCCAAAATATTCCAAGCATTAAATCCATAAAATAACTTAACAACCTTCTGAGCAAACAAATATCTCCTTTGTTGAAGACTGGTTTAGGTTATGTAAATGGTTCAAGCTGCAAACAACCAGAAAGAAAAGTGCCAGTAAAGATGATCAAGTTCCAAGTTAGCAGACAATCGAACCATGAGAGTAATTTGTCACCAAAAGATAATAAAGACAATATGATCCTTGATTAAAAACAAAGGGATCAGAATGTGGAGCAACAAATGTCAAGAATAAGGCCATCCTTAAGGTACCAAAATTTCTTCTATGGCTATTGTTTTTACTGTTCTAATTTTGGTCATAAGATTACAAATTGTCAAATTAAGTTTAGAGACATGCATCTAGGGAGGTCAAGAAATAAACAATCCTTACAGCATAGAACTAAGCAGTCAATGAATAGAAAACATAGTACCAATCACTTTGACCTACTGAACAAAGAGCTCAAATGTTATAACTGTCATAACTTCGGCCACAGAGCTGTAAACTGCCAACTGAAGAAGTACAAGGCAGATCCAAGGATAAATCCTTTAGCTAGAAATGCTAGCACATGGAAAAAGAAAGATAGTGAAAAATTTGGTCTAGTACTTTCAGCTCAAAAACAAAAAGACCCTTGGTATATAGACAATGGATGTTCCAAGCATATGATTGGAGACAAGGATAAGTTTCTATCTATAAGTAAAATCAAAACAGGAAATGTAACCTTTGGAAATGATGAACCATGTAAAATCAAAGGTAAAGGGATGATGAGTTTGAATAATCGTAAAGGAAAAGACTAGGATGTTATGCTTGTAGATGGGCTAAAACACAATTTTCTCGGTGTAATTCAAATGTGTGGCAAAGGATGTGAAGTGGTGTTCACTTCAAAAGATTGTAAGATAAAATCTGTAAATTCAGGACAAGTGGTGGCTAAAGGCATAAGGACATATAATAATGTATATGTCTTGAAATAATATAGAGAAGAGTGTCATCTAAGAAAACATGATGAGAGATGGTTATGGCATAGGATACTTGGACATCTAAACTTTTACCACTTAATCAAGATCAAAAGTCTTGAGGCAGTAAAAGATCTTCCAAGAATATCAAAGCCACAAGATTTTGTGTGTAAACCCTACCAAGTAGGAAAGATAACGGGGAAACAGTTTAAATCCAAGAACTCTACTTCAATAGAGAAACCACTCCAATTAGTTCATATGGATCTGTTTGGACCATCAATATAGGAAGGCACATGGAAGGAAAACTACTTCATGCTAGTCATTGATGATTACTCCAGACTCACTTGGGTTTCTTTTCTCAAACAAAAAGCTGAACCATTTGAGAAATTTAAAATATTTAAGGCTATAACTGAGAATCAAACAGGAAATAGATTAAAGGTTGTAAGATCAGACAAAGGAGGAGAATTTATGTCAAGTGATTTCAAGGAATTCTGTGATAAACATGGGATCAAAAGAGAATACACGATCCCAAGAACTCCACAACAAAATGGAGTAGTTGAGAGACAAAATAGAACAGTTCATCAAATGGCCAGATCAATGATGAATGAGAGGAATATTGGTCAAACCTGCTGGGTAGAAGCAATACACACAACAATCCACATTCTTAACAAAGCTCATATCATACCACACAGTGACAAGACACCTTATGAACTGTGGCATGAAATACCTACTACAATCAAACACTTCAAAGTCTTTGGGAGTAAGTGCTACATAAAGAATAATAATGTAAACCTTGGCAAGTATGATGACAGGGATGATGAAGGCATCTTCTTAGGGTATGCTACAAAAAATAAAGGATACAGATACTATAATAAGAGGCTTCATAAATTGGTTGATTGTATTGACATAAAACTTGATGAAGGAGTCCCAGTAAGAGAGGAGAGCAATACTAAATAAACAACATAGGATATAGTTGAAGTTGAAGCTGAACAGGTCCAAAAATCAGAACAAGAAGACTCTGAGTCAGGTGAAGATGCAAATGCTCAGGAAGACTCAAATCAACAGACAACATCAAATCCTTCCTCCAGGATTACTCAAAAGAATCATCCTGCAAGTCAGACAATTGGTGAGAAAGGCAAAGGTGTAAAAAATAGGAGAATGATAATAAAAAACACTAATAAATAACATATAGCCTTCATATCCATGGTGGAACCCAAGAACTTTAATGAATCCAGTGAAGATGAAAATTGGTTAAAATCAATGAATGAGGAACTGGATCAAATTGAGAAGAACAATACTTGGGAGCTTTTTCCTAGACCTGCAGATAAGAATGTAATTGTCTCCAAATGGGTGTTTAAGAATAAAATAAATGAACAAGGACAAATTGTTAAGAATAAAGCCAGATTGGTCTGTAAGGGGTATGCACAAGTTGAAGGACAAGATTTTGATGAAAATTTTTCACCAGTGGCAAGATTGGAAGCCATCAGAATGGTTCTGGCCTATGCATGTCATAATAACTTTAAAGTATATCAGATGGATGTTAAGTCATCTTTTCTTAATGGAGACCTAGAAGAAGAAGTATACATGGATAAACCTAAAGGATTCTCACTGACAAATAATCCTAACTATGTATGTAAGTTGAAAAAGGCATTATATGGATTGAAACAGGCACCACGAGCTTGGTATCACAGACTGAACAAATTTCTATAGGACAAAGGGTTCAAGAAAGGTATTGTTGACAGTAATATATATATAAAATCTGAAGGTGATGATTTATTAGTTGTTGTGGTTTATGTAGATAACATTATCTTTTGATGAACTAATGACCTTTCGGTTCAGTGGTTTTCTAATTCAATGCAAACTGAGTTTGAGATGTTCATGATAGGAGAACTTTCATATTTTATTGGTTTACGAATCAATTAGAGTTTTGCAGGGATATTTATCTCTCAAGAACAACATTTGAAATATATGTTAAAGAGGTTTCAGATGGAAGATTCCTCTCCTATCAGTACACCTATGGTGGTTGGTTGCAAGCTCAGTAAATATGATATTTCACCTGATGTTGATCAAAGAACATATCAATCAATGATAGACAGTCTTCTGTACATCACAACATCTCATCTTGATATAATGCAGGTTGTTGGAATGGTAGATCGTTATCAGGCTGCCCCTAAACAAAGTCATTTAGCAGCTGTCAATAGGATATTCAAATATTTGAATGGTACAATGACTTGTGTTCTTTGGTATCCTAGAAATTAGAACTTACAATTAACTACATATTCATATGTTGATTGGGAAAATTGTTTGGATGAGAAAAAGATTACCATTGGAGGTGCATTCTTCTTAGGTGATTCATTAGTAGCATGTCTCAGTAAACAGAAAGAATCTATATCATTATCAACTACAGAGGCAGAGTACATTGTTGTTGCTACTTGTTGCACTCATATTTTATGGATGTTGCAAACTCTTGCAGATTTGAAGGTAACTTATACTGGTCCAATTCCACTTCACTGTGATAATAGCAATGCCATTAGTGTCTCGAAGAATCCTGTTCTCTAGTCAAAGACGAAACATATCCCAATAAAGTATCATTTTCTCAAAGAGCAGGTTACAAACAGAGTTGTTTAGCTTAATTATATTCCTTCCACAGAACAAATTGCATACATCTTTACTAAACCCCTAGCCAAGACACCTTTTGAATATCTTCGTCAGAATTTGGGTGTCATCCCTACTCTCACCTAAGCGATTCCATCCTGTCAGGGGGAGTATGTGTTGGTTGAATACTTGATACCTATGAAAAGTACTGCAATAGCTCAGGGGGAGCATGCTTTCTTTGACATTGATGTCAAAGGGGGTGAAAAGGAATGGTTTGGATGCTATAGTTAGAGGTCCAAGCAGTTTAGTGTAGCCTTTGAGGGTTTCCATCAATGCCAAAGGGGGAGATTGTTGGCAGATTTGGTAGGCAGGAGTGTGCTTGTCATTGATGGAAAGAACAGAAGGTGGAGTAGAAGGAAGCGAATGGAGATTAAATCTTAGGAGAGTTAATGAATGAAGATCAAAATATCATAAGATATGGCACGATAAAACTCAGATCAAATCGAGATTGTCAGATCTGCAAGCCAGATCAATGGCAGGGATGCATTGTGGGGAGCGAAAGATGAATTAAACTACTCACCAGTTACAATCCTGCAATCCGTCTAGATCATCAGATCCCATAGCTTCGAATATATACGACTATGGTTGATCCAAAAAACAATCTGTTTAAGTCATATTAAGTCGTGACCGTCGGATGTGTAATCACCAGATCAATGACAGAGATAAATTGCAGAGATCGGAAGGATAATTAAACATCACACTAGTTCCAATCCCACAAACAATCATGACCGTATGATATTATAGCTTTGAATATCAATGATTGTGGTTGACTCTCCAATAGTGCACATCTTCCCATTGCGGAGTTTGGGTGACGAGTTAAAACACTCGCACATTGTGGTTCCACAATCATTCTTGATTGTGCATATGCTTCAGGAATCTTGACAATTGTCAGATCACTCTCAAGTGGAAGGACAACATAAGCCAACAAAGTTGCATCATAGAAATATCGAGTCATTGATCTAAGTTCATGATCGACAAATAGCATTCACTTCAGGTCTAAATATGTGAGGAGGTTACACTCTAAAGAGCTTGAGATTTGAGAATTCGATTATGCGAATTCTTGTCAGTTGTCGGATCAATTTCAAGAGGAAGGACAAGATAAGCTAGCAGAGCCGCAAATCAAGTTTTCAATCTAAGATCCTAATCGACAAACAAAATTTAGTTCGGGTTTAAAGTTGTGAGGAGGTTATGCTTTGGAAGGTTTGAGATGTGAAATACCCGAAGCCTGATAATCCGAAATGAATGAGGACAGTCGGATTTGGAGGAAAAATGAGGATCATTGGATCAGGGTTGTTGGTCACACAACAAACCACGTCATCAAAAGGGCATAGTGGTAGACCACGTCAGCAGTCTACGTCAGCAAGGACACGTGGCACAGTCAGAGAACGACAAGTGTCAAGTTGAAATCAACATTTTAGGTACGTGCAAATCATGAATCTGAGTGACACATGGCAATTGCTCAGCTTGTGACACATCATCAAGTGACGCAAGAGTTACGTCACTCCAGGAGTTTTACCAGCAGTACTCGCCCAAAGACCCAAAGTCCTGAATGTCGAAGACCCGAAGTGGACACAAGATGTTCGATCTGAATATCACTTCGAGAGTAGTCTCATCCGTCGATCTACTACAGTGGAAGGATAGTGTAAGTGAAAATGTTAACCGATAACAAGCGATCTCCACCGTCTGATGACTAAATCACCAGGTGATCACTTTGGAGGAAAGAACGGGTTGATATTTGAAATCTCCGAAGTCTGGAGACCTGATGAGATCTCGACCGTTAATCTGAGAGAGACACACGTCAGAGGCCTGCCAACTCTGGAAGATTGACGTACGGAGAAAAGAAAGGGTTGAGACTCTAAATATTCGAAGTTCGAAGACCCGAAGGAGATCTCGACCATCGATATGATGTCGGGTATACTATCAATCGTTGATCAAAACACAATGGAAGGATAGCATAAGAATAATAGACGAAGTCACGAAGTAAAATGTGGCCATCCATCTCATTTCTTGATTAATTCTTGGCCATCGGATTAAGCAATGAAGGATATATGTAAGGATCGAATATAACTATTGATCTGGTTCAGATATATAAATGTGAATCATCGGATCTATTCGGCGATATTATATTCAGTATATTTTAAAAGTTGGAAGTCACGAAGACCCGAAGGGAAAAGTGTCGAAGTTACAACATTCGTCCATTTCAGGAGACTGAATCATGACCATTGAATTGATAAGCTTAAGCGTATGGTTACCACCAGTGATCACGTGAAGCAAGGGGATTAGGAGCCAAAGAATCCATAATTGACTGGTTGTAACTGATAGAGAAGACGAAGAGTTTTGACCGCCAGAGAAGCTAAGGAATCTCAACTTAACACCCACTGATGATGAACACATGGAGTAAACCACCAGAGAGGACAAAGAGTTGCCATGATGATCAGGCAGAGGAAGCGATGTGAGAAAGAGATGTAGAACAGAGAAGTGAAGTGATTTTGTTGGCTAGCCATGCAGTTGTGAGGAAGAGACGCAGTGAAGAGCATGCAGAGGCATAGCGCATAGAAGGGATATGGCACATAGAGCATAAAATGTAAAATAACAGAAAGTGCAGGGGATATGAGTAGAGAGAGACTGATGCAAATAGAGCAGAGTAGTGTAGAAGAACAATGATGAGACTAGTAAGCCATGGATAAATGTTGTATCACTGTGATAAATTGAATAAAATAAAATATTTATATTTCAGGGTGGTAGGGAGGTGCTAGGGAGAACTATTTTCCTCAGAGGTTCAAGGAGGTGCTTGAACACAAGAAGTTGTAGCTTCCATCTGGTTGCAGCTAGTAAAAATAGGGTGGTTCAAGTGAGAAATATTGTTCTCTGTTATACAGGTTGGTGCCTGTGTAACTGGAAGTTGGTGCTTCCATCTAGTTAGTGTTGGAATACTCAAGGAGTTGGTGCTTCCTTCTAGTGGATGCTAGAGAAACCAGGGAGTTGGTGCTTCCTTCTAGTGGGTGATAGAGAAACCATAGAGTTGGTGCTCTCAGCAAGTTGTTGCTTGTAAAAAATAGGTTGTAGCCTCAGGAGGAGTTGGAGCTCATAAGAATGATAATGTACAGAAAATAAAGATTACATATCATATCAAGAAGAAAAGGTTTTCCCCTTTATGGGTTTCCTCAAGAAATATCTATCTCTGCATATGTCATGTGTGTGATTGATGTTGAATACTCTATTGCTTACCTCCCTTCATTATTGTGATTGTCATTGAGTTTTTTGTAAAGATTTTAAAATAGGCATAATTGTTTAGGCACAGTAACAACTGATTCACCCCCCTCTCAATTTTCCAACAATTGTACTTCATTGTATATAGATATCTTCAGATTGGTTTTGAGACGAGTTATATTGGTCCTTTTTCATGACTATGACAACCTTTGGAATGTAAACACATTTGTATTTGCCTATTCATAGCCACATACAGTTGTTTGGTATATTTTCACATGGATTTGCAGTGTAATTCAAATTGGCAACCATGTATGCAAAGTCAATGTAGAATGTAATGAGCAACTAGTTCTTCTAGCTGGTTCCCCATCACTCCACTTCTGGGTTGTTTATAATGTATTTTGACCATCGTAGATATTCCTCTGACCTCACACATTAGGGGGCATTTTTTATAGCAATTTTTCCTCACCCTATGCAATATTGCAAAGAAGGCCTTTTTCCATTTCCCTATGTAGACTTGTCATCCCTTTTTGCAAGTTCCAGAGATAAAAAATACATTTTTTCCACATGTATGCTCCGTGCCTACTATACAACATGCATATACATAGGTTGATCCACTACAACCGCGTACATTGGGATTTGTTCCAAAAATGAAAAATGGAGTCGGGTTTCCATGTCACGACAAGAGATCTATGATCCTTGGCCTTCCATATACTGGAAACGTTCCTACTCGACCCTTCAATTCCATTTGAAGGTTATAAATGGGTCAATTCTGAGCTATGGAAAGAAAGAGAAAGAATTCAACTTTGAGAGAAAAGTTACTTTGGAGAAATTATTTACTTCATATTGAGTCTGCATCCCTTTTTCCTTTAAGTCTGAACACAATGTTCAACCCCCAAGCTCTTCCCTTATTGATTGAGAGTTCCATTGTCTCTATTTTATGAGCTTTCCTTTGGTGGAGGATTGAAGTGGTGGAGGACCAGCTAGAAGGAACTTAGTTTCTCGGTTCCAAACCATGTCGATGTGGAAGTCTGTAACATTTTCACTTATGTTTATCATATATTAATAGAAATACTCTTTTCTCGTCCAATTGATATCTTGCAAATATTTGAATTATTAGTCCATGGGCATGTTTGTCATGTTTATTAATGGATTATGCTATTGAATGTGCTAACACAATTTATTATCACCATATGCTTGCTTTGCTTGGTTGTTGAGAACTAGTTGCAGGTATATTGCTTTGGGTCAAGTGCTCAACAGTGGACTTCATCGAACCTTTGGACGAGGTAGGCCTTTTATCTTGTCTTGCTAGCATATTTTTTTACATAGCATACTTGAGAATAGAGTTGATTTATGTAGTCATTTCCATTTGTTGTGGTTTACCCTGGCCATAGAGATATTTTCCTCATAACAAATACAGGTAGTTCAAATAGAAAATCACCACTAGTATTATTGTTGCAAATGGATAATTAAGGAGGTGATAATAAAAATTACTGTGTCTTCATTTACATGTCTTCTTCATTTTTTAACAAGAACTCGTGAATATGTTTATATTAAGAAAAAATGTTGTAGCGGATTTACATAAGAAGGTCTGATTGCATATAGTTATATATCAAAGTATAGCTTAAATCCTTCCAAAAAGTATCGAATTCAAGAGACTTACATACAAAAATTCAAGGAAGAACTTGAATGTGTAGATTCTATAAAAAGTCCCTAAAATGCATACTATCCTAAAGTACATAAACAAGTAATTAAAGACGGAGTTACTTCCATATTTTTCTGCTACTTATGAAACAAATGACTTCATGGGATTGGTTGGATATATGGCTTTCCATTGATAACTACATCCCCCCATTTCCACACGTAGATGTATTTGCGTAGCGATTTGAAATTAGATTATTTTTTCAAAGTACATGAAAAGGTCTCACAACCGGAATGCATGATAAGGCTTGATAAATATTGATGAAAACCAATGATAACCTAAAATCAATGGGGCTAGTTCCCATAACCATATGTCTAATGACATTCTTCGAGTCCCCTATTATAGTCAAATTCTTAATATTGAGATAAGCAACAAGCCTTATTCCTTGCATAAGGGCATAAGCCTTGGAAATGTTGTTGGAAATGATTCCTAAGCTCCACATGTATGAAAATTATATCTTCCCTTCTAGGTTAATAAGAAACTCACCTGCTCCTACTACTCTTAGATTCCATTTGCAGGCCCCATCAAAATAGAGAATGAGGGTTTTTTTAGCCCGAATCCACTAAAGAAATTTGTGTGGATTTAATTGAAGCAACCAACATGGTTTCAAACTTACTTGCATGTATTTTGATGGAGAATAAGAATATCTAAAGTTAAATTGATCTATCCATCATATTTCTTCCTTGTTTAGATCTTGATCTAGACTAAATTGAATCCATTTTGAATTAGCATTTTCAGATAGTAGCGCTTTATATTTAATTTCCACCATATTTGATTGTTGGAAGATGGCCCACTTTATTTCTGGATAAACTTTCCAACATACAAATTAGTCAATGTAGTGCAAACCCTTTTAAAAAGAGGCTTAGGATGATAGGATCATGTGTAATGGTTGTGAAAATATTCAAATAATTTCTTCAATGAGTTTGGTTACTTGAATCAATGATCAAGGCCATTGAACACCACTAACCAAACCCCTATAGTGAAATGAAAATCCAGAAATAGATGATGAGAAGACTCTATATTGGAAAGAAAAAGAGAAAATTGGGAGGGACCCTAGATTCCTCTCCTTTTCAAATTTTTTGATGTTAATATTTTGTCATGAACTAAGGTCCAACAAAAGATATTAATATTTGGAAATCCATATGAAAGAAACATTATATCCAAATGGATGCTCTAGGGGGAGCATGAAGTAAGGAAGTTGATGTGCACAGACCTTCTTATCTGAGTACTCTACAAAAATCCACCCTCTACAATATGTTTCCTCAAGTTTATTAGGATCACAAACATGCAATTTATGTTCCAATGTGGCCACAAAATGAGACAATTTTGAAGGAGGAGCCCTAAATTTATACACTTTCCATATTCCTAGAGATATTGCACAAAAAGAAATGTCAAAGAGGGAAATATTCCCCTTGCTATGCAACCAAATATTTAAAGGAATGAGATCATGAGATTTTGCAAGTGGCCGGTTACCCATGATGCTATCCTACTAGAGTATGATATGTTTCCCATTTCCTAGAATTCAGGACAATTGATCCATTATTATTGGGAAAGAAGATTTGATAAGTTTCCAAATAGGAGACCCTCCTTTCATTGGGGAATATTGTTGAACCTTGACCAAGTTTTGGAAGTTTCTTGGTCATGTTGACCTATTTTGAGACTTTGACAGCCTGTCGAAGGAGGAGCGCAAGACAAAGCATAGATCACAGGATCTTGGACCCTTTTTGGGTTTTTGGGAATGTTATAACCCTATAATTCATAGGATCATATGATGATTGGAAAATTTTCACTCTAGATGTATTTTAGCTTGCAAATAATATTTCATTTTTGCAAATTATTTTCAAGGAAAGGAAAAGAAAAGGAAAATTCATGATTTTTGACACTAAGTGGTGTTTCCTAACACCATGGTAACAAAAGAAAGGGAAGCAATGCACAAAAACCGTAAAAGGTCATTAAGCCTAAGTTCTACCTTATATATTGAATTGCACCTTGGAGATTAAAGATCGAGCCTAGATCTACGACTAAGCTTTTGGCACCCATATCTACAGCTCTGAAAAGATTCCGGACCCCCCCGATCGTTCGACCTTTAACGATGGGG